>ML664180.1:13326087-13552730 GCA_007570785.1 Antilocapra americana
TATATATATATATATATATATATATATATATATATATATTTTACATGTAACTCAGTCGGTAAAGAATCTGCTTGCAGTGCAGGTGACCTGGGTTCGATTCCTTGGTTGGGAAGATCCCCGGAGAAAGAAATGGAAAGAAATGGAAACCTGCTCCAGTATTCTTGCCTGGAGAATCCCACAGACAAACCAATCTAGCAGGCTATAGTCCATGAGATCACAAGAGTCGGACACGACTTAGTGACTAAACCGCCACCACCACATATATTTTAATGGTTACTCTCTGTTTGTCTAGCATCTATCACCTATCTATAGTCTAAGCTCCTTAACAATGATCTTTTAAGGCTAAAATTGGAAAAACAGTGTCCAACTGGTTCCATTACCATTTCTAAAGACGAATTCACCAGCATAGGGGATATAGTAGACATGAACCTTAAAAATAAAACAGAATTAAGAAAAGGAGAAATTGAAAGTTAAAGAAGGTTCCCTAACTTGATGGCTTAATGATCCAATTGATCCACAAAGAGGATAGAGATGCATCAAACTGGTCTAGACTGACACCACTAACCATCAGGATTATCCTGGGAGTAGGTCTTGCTAATGTTTCACACCCTCCGAGTGACACTGAAGTTAAAATTCGGCTTCTCCTAGAAATTTCCTCCGAGAGAAATCACTGACTATCCTTTCTCTTTGAAGCACCACTGCAAACAGCAGTACTGTTTCAAATATTAATTGGGGACTCACTTAACTCTGTACCAGTATCCCAGGATAGAAGTTCATTTTAGATTGACATCTTGAATGCAGATATTGACTTATCTACTTCAGTATGAAGAATGGGTTTAATAAGGAGGAAGGGCTGGGTCAGGATATCAGAAAAGTAGAACCATAGTCTGGATTAGAGATCATGAGAGTCTGTATACAGTAGAGGCAAAAAAGAGAGGATGAAACTGCAGGGGTGGAGGGTGGGGGGTGGGGGGGCAGGTATTAAGAAGACAGAATTAGGAGGACTTGTTCAACATGAATATATACATGAATCGGGGTTTCAAGAAGATTATCAGGTTCCTCTGGGAGTTTGATATTACCCAGATTTGGAGATACTGATAATGCTTGAATGTATTGGGGGAAAACAAGATTTGTGGATCCTCAAAGCTGAAGACTATACTTGGACCAAATTTGACTTTCCCAAGGTAGTTCTATCATGTTAGACATGAATGATTTTAAACTACAATAACTATGTGTTAGTTGCTCAGTCGTGCCCAACTCTTTTCAACCCCATGGACTGTAGCCCACAAGACTCCTGTCCATGGAATTCTCCAGGCAAGAATACTGGAGTGGGTTGCCATTTCCTACTCCAGGGGATCTTCCTGACCCAGGGATTGAACCTGAGTCTCCTGTATCACAGGCAGATTCTTTATTTTCTGAGCCGCCAGGGAATACAGAAATACAAACATATTAACAACCTTTCATAGAAGTTTTATCTAATAAAGAGCACAAAAATAAAACTGCTTATAAGTTTCAACTTTATCTCTTTCCTTCCTGCAGGTAACTAGGTTTGGTTTATTTATTTGTAATTTATAAAACTATAATTCTTTTTTTCTGATATATTAGTTCTATGAACTACTAAGAATTTTCTCATTAAATAAATAACCTAAGAGTTTGTCATGTTACAGAAAAAGCCTATTGTTTACTGAAAACAAATGTGTTAGTAGCTGAAAGGATTTTCAAAAGGGAAGAAGTCCCACTAAGTGTAGGAAATTTTTTTTATGGATCTTTGTTTTTTACTTAGTGGAAATATTAACATTTTGGAGGCGGAACAAGAGAAACACTATAATACCGTGGTCACCAGTAATGGTCATCTGTTAACTTGTCTTTCCCCAAGTCATTTCTCAAGGGGATTTCCCTTTCCCCTTCATTGCGGTTCTGGTGGGCGGGCCCATCCAGGGTCCTGTTTCATCACAGTGGTGGAGCCGAGGATAAGTCTGAAAACCTAACTTCCCTAGACAGTGTGATTGGTTCAGAGTAGGCACATGACCTAACCGCGGCCAATCGGGGTTCTTTTTGGGACTTGGACGTTTTCTGGAGAGAGTTTCTCTTTCAGAGACCTTGAACTGCTTTTATCTTAGGGCTTTGGACCAGGCATCCCTGGTGGCTCAAGCAGTAAAGAGTTTGCCCCCAATGTGGGAGACCCAGGTTCAATCCCAGGGTCTAGCAGATCCAAGTATTCTTGCCTGGGGAATCCCATGGACAGAGGAGCCTGGGGGCCTACAGTCCATGGGGTTGCAAAGAGCCAGACATAACCGAGTGACCAACACAAGAACAACGCCCCCTCTGTGTAGACATAAATTTCTAGGGAATAAAAGAAACTGAGAGAGGAAGTGACAGTCTTAATGATATCAGTCGAGAGCCTGCATTCGGCTTTGCCTGAACTACTACTATCTCCTGAGCCAACAGACTCTATTTTTTTACAGTTTAGTTTGAATTTCAAAGGAAAGCATACTGGATACTTACATACCCTGCATTGAATTGTGTTTTTCAGCTCTCAAAGCTATAACATACAGATTATCTGAGGGAAGGAAAGACCTTCGTTTATTACCAATAGCACTCCTAGATTTACAGATCTGAAGGCATCGTTAAACACGGGAGGGAGTAAAAAGGACCCCTGAGTAAGCTAACTATATGATGAAAGGAAAAGAGAACTTGGAAACAGAATTTGTGTGGATTTTAGTTGAGTATCAATTCTGCAATGCTTTGATGTCCTTCTCTATTCCTAAGTTCAGTAATTTATGGTCAAATATCACTGAGCACAGGAAGTAATATATATATTTTAAATCATTCTGACTAAACGGGTAAAATCAGAGCTGTCAGTAGGCCAACGATCTGGGAATTGATTTTATACTCAGAACACAACTGACCTTTCCCCTCTTCTGGGTCATATACAATCAGTGAATTCCAGGCACATAAAAGCTGTCTTCATTCGTCTATCAGATAAACAGAAGTGTGGGAATAGAGTAAGAACAAAAAAAGTTTGCAAAGTCACTCTACCTGTGTTCTAGGACTTTGAAAGTTAGAAATAATAGAGTATAATAAGTATGTATAAGAGTGTTAGTCACTCAGTCATGTCCGGCTCTTTATAACACCATGGACTGTAACCCTCCAGGCTCCTTTGTCCATGGGATTTCCCAGACAAGAATATTGGAGTGGGTTGCCATTCCCTTCTCCAGGGGATCTTCCTGACTTAGGGATTGAATCTTGGTCTCCTGCATTGCAGGCGGATTCTTTACCATCTGAGCCACCTGGGAAGCCCCAGAAACAATATTAGGAATCATTTGTTCAACTTTTAAAAACATTATGTCAGGATATTGTCACATATATTTCCTAGGAAATTGAGTTAATGGGTATTGCTGTATAGTGATTTTCTAAATCCTTATTTGTCTACTGCTAGCCCAGACGTATAACAGATGTCCACAGAATTACATGAAAAACTTTAAAACAAAGCAATATTAATTCGTGGTGGTGATATGAAAACAGCCAACTCTCCTTTCCACCTGTGCCACCAACACCCTGTCTTTGGACTGCTCTTCCCTGTTCAGGTGACTCTCGTTCATCCCTCCCGATGAACCCACCTCTGGATATGCTCTCAGACCCTCCCCTTCCCTAACTCTGGGCCAGCGGTCCTTCTCCAGCGCTCACTGATGTGGGGACACGTCACACGACTGTTGGTGTCCTTGGCTTTCTCTGCTAGACTGGAAGCCACGTGAGCCAAAGGCTGTGTCAGACTGAGTTCCGGATCCCAGAAGAACAGCACAGTTCCTGGCGCATACGTTCAATGGATTATGTGTTTGAATGAACACATGAATGCTGACTCTGGTTCTAAAATCATCATTGAAGATCTTACTTAAAAGGTAGTCAACACACTATGTGCAAATGAATCTCACCATGAAACTGTGCTGAAATGGTTACTGTTTACCACCGAACCTCTGACTGTGAGGACATCAGGTCTTGATTACCTGTTAGTTCTGTAGTTATTAGCCCTGAATGGGCATTAGAATCCCCTGGGGAAACTTTAGAAATGTGTAGATCCATTGTACTCATTTATACCAGGCTCTCTGGGGTGAATGCCAGGCATCAGAATTTTTCAACAATTCGCTAAGTGATATTAACAGTTAGCCAAGGGTTGAGACACACTGAATTAGTTAATATGTGGGAAGGCTCCCTACTATCAAATCTGCTTTCTAGTGACATTCCTGCTATTTCTCTGGAGGTCACTGGGATCACAGCCTAATAAAGGACATGGACTGAGGGCTTGCCATGTGCCAGGCACTTTCTACATTACCTTCACAAAATCCCAATTGTTTCCATTTATATTAAGTAAATAAGGCTCAGGGGGTTAAGGAGGAACAGAGCCTGAATTAGGATGCCCTTTTCTCAGAAGCCAGCCTATGTCCTTTATATAATAGTACATCATGCAGCTTGGATGGTATTCTGATTATGCTCAACAGAGAACTGGTCGGTGACTCCAGGTCTATAATTGGTTCACCCTATAGGTAATGAGCTATTTATCCTTCCCTGGGTCAAAGAGGTGTCAGAAAAATGAAGATAGAAAGTTTGATGTGAAGATGAAGATGAAAGTTCAATGTGATTCTCATGCCAGCAAAATCACACTGATGGGCAGTTTCTTTAAAAGAAGCTAGCTAAAAAAGTACAGCACCAGCAAAATAAAACCCAAGCTATGGCTTTTCTTCTTGACTTGCTAATTCCTGTGTATGTTTTATTCATTCAACAAACATAAATGAAATATCTTCTTTGTTGCAGATGCCATATGATGTGTTGGGAATATAAAAAAAGAATAGCTTGATTATCCCATCAGTCCTAAAATAAATGTAGGTATTCTATTAATCAACAAACTTTCCTTTTTAAAAATATCTATCTGAAGGTTGAAAGCAAGATTATATTCTTAAAAGTTTGAAGGCAGTTACCTCTTTTGAAAGATGTTAGATTAGGAAAACATGCAGTATCATCAGGAAATGAGAAGAAAACAGAAATCCATAGATATGACAACTGAATTCTTGACCTATTTAGAACTGTTTAGGAATGCTAATAGGCTGAAATCTCTTCATTCACTCCAGGCTTTTCACGTATTCTAAAACACAGCTGGTGAAAAAATATCACAGTAGCCAAAGACTTTAAAACTCTTTTGTTTTTTATGAACTTTGGGGATAACGTCTTCCCATTCATAAACTAGAGCTTTCATCTGTGGTTCAGACAGACAGTGTGCTGAGTTAGAATGGGGAAGCCACGTGCTCCCCTGGGGCCAAGGGGAAGGTGCTTTAGGAAAAGGCAGTGGGAAGCTTGGTGTACACAGTGTCCTTGTCCTTAAATAGCAAAGAGGAAACAGAATCGACAGGAAGTAGGGAAGAGTCCAGTCCCATTACCCTTGTAAGGAAGTGAAACTCTTAGCTTTGCACTTGACCTTGGAGAGGGGTAACCGTTCGTCGTGCTGAGCCATTCGTAATGACGCTGCCCAAGGGAGGCATTGGCGACAAGAACGCTCACTCTTGGCTACGGGCTCATGACACATCCTGCCGCTTAACTCACCTCTGTAGGCAGTGGTGGCGCCTGCCCTGTTCTAGGCTCCGCCTGGTCCTGACTCACTGGAGCCTCACGGCGACCATGCAAGAAGTCTCCACTCTACATATAAGGACCCCGAAGCACAGACGGGCAAAGGAATGTGCCCAAGAGCTGGGCGTGGGTGGCAGGTGTTCTAGATCCAGAGCCCACATACTTCACTCCAGCCTCCATCTCCTCCCACTAGGATGTCTGCTTCCTTTTGTCCATGGTCCCTCAGCCAACTTTGCCTCAAACCTGCAAACTGAATGCATAGAAGCTGGGGCTCTTCCGAGCTGGTGGGAGAAAATAGTCACAGAAGACCTACTCTGTCTGGAAAAATGGTTCTCCAGGGCTGGGCTGCTGGGGAGAGACCCGCTGAGATGGGCAGTGGGTTTACTGGGCTCTCGTCAAGGCACAGAGGGTGCATTCTGTGTAGTGAGAAGACTCTGTGTTCCCTAGGCCAGACATGCGTTCTCAGTGAGAATAGTTGATTGGACTACGTACGTCTCAAGAGGAAGAAACAGATGCTGGGCAGAGAAAGTTGGGGTCTAAGCTCCTTGGCCTGAGCAGGCATGTGGAGAAATAATCTGTAGAGAAATAAGAGAGGCCCTGGGACATTTAAGACATGGCTGGTTGATGGAACCGATACTGTGTTCACTAGAGGGGGTTGGGGAGGGAGGGTGGAGGGAAGTCATCAAATGGGAGTGAATACAAGTCCTGCAAAATGGGAGGAAGATTGTTAGTTAAACTGTCTTTTGTGCAAGGTTTCTCAGCCTCGGATCTTCTGGCATTTGGGGTGGGTTGATTTTTGCAGTGTGTGGGCACTGTCCTGTGAAGTCTAGGGGATTTAACGGCATCTCTGGCTTCTCCCACCACCAAAAACGTCCCCTGCTGCTGCTGCTAAGTTGCTTCAGTCCTGTCCGACTCTGTGCGACCCCACGTCCCCTCGGGGGAGTTCCACTCATGTCCCCCTGCCCACTTGTTGAAAACCACTTCCTTCCAGCCTAGACAATGGAGTTTCATTTCCAGGGACTAGGTCTATCTGAGATGCTGACAGTCTTTCTCCTCTCTTAGGCTGAGCAATAAGAAGCTTGATATAAAAATTCCTGAGATTTCATTTTTATTTTTTCCCTCCCTTCAACCCTTCATTCTTCCTTCCTTGGCATTGGCTCACCTCCCCCTCTTTTAACATATTACCATCTCTGGGGGAAGATTATAAGAGGAGACTCTTGTCTTTAGTCCTGGAGAGGGAAAGGGCAACCCACTCCAGGACTCCTGCCTGAAAAACCCCACAAACAGCCCTGCGGGCTACAGTCCATGAGGCCCAGAGTCAGACCTGACTGAAGACAAGTTGCAGGTCTCTAAACCGAAATCCCCTATAATCATGTTCTCGGTCCTGATGTGTAGGTATTACTGCAAAGCGCAACTGAAAGTCGCTAAGGCATGTCCGACTCTTTGCGACCCCATGGACTATACAGTGCATGGAATTCTCCAGGCCAGAATACGGGAGGGGGCAGCCTTTCCCTTCTCCAGGGAATCTCCCCAACCCAGGGATCGAACCCGGGACTCCCACATTGCAGGCGGATTCTTTACCAGCTGAGTCACAAGGGAAGCCCCCAAACTTCTCTTATAAACAGAAAACAGAACCTTCATTAGTTAGCTTCCCAACTCGGAGTGTCGGGGTTTCTGAGAGCCCCTTCTTTGCCTCACTCCTGACTCAACATCCTTTCTGTCCGCATTCACACAAAAAAACTAAGTGAAGGGGAGACACTGGCCTGGGCTCCTGCTGCCCTTCCCTCTGCCCAGGGGAGGGCGGGCACTGTGCTTACTCTGCTTCCAAGCACAGGGCAGCCTTCTGATGGTTGCCTTAATCAGCACGTCTCTTGTATTGCTCTTTGTAAACTAAGAGGAAAAAAATAATAGTTTAAAAATAAAAGCAGGGGCTTCCTTGGCAGTTTAGTGATTAAGACTCCATGCTTTCACTGTGGGAAGGGCAGGTTTGACCCCTGCTCAGGGAACTAACACCCTGCATGCCCTGTGGTGTGGGCAAAACAACAACAGAAAGATATAAATATATAAGTAAATAAAAATAGAAGATAATGCTTGTCTGAACAGGATAAGAAAAACACAGTAAAGCAGACTTATGGGTCAAGTTGGCAAGTAAAAGTTTGAATTAAAATGAAAAACACATACAGAGTTAGGAATGATTAATGAGAAGTAGGTAAAGTAAGAACAAGGTGAAGAATACTCCATTTTTGGAGTCGAACATTAAAAACTGGCCTTCAACTGAAAAAAAATAGATAAAATAGTAAAATAAGTAAAGAACCCATAAAAGGGCCAATAATGTAAGTGACCAGGAAATCTAAAGCCTGAAAGCCTCGTAAGTGAAAAGATGACAAGTCAAAATGAGGCTAAAATAATAAGTCACTAGATAAAATGATCAGAAAAAAAAAAGGAAGAAATAAAGAATGAGGAGAAAGGAGGGCCCCAAAACAATTAATAGAAGGTAAAACGAGGACTTCCCTGGTGGTCCTGCAGCTAAGGCTGCTCTCCCACTGCAGGGGCCTGGGTTCAATCCCCGGCCAGGGAACTAGATGCTGAGTGCCTCAGCTAAGCATTCACATGACTTGATGAAGACCCGGTACAGCCAAGTAAATGCACATTTTAAAAGAGAAAGTAAAGAAAATGAACTAAAAGCAAAGAACAGGGAATGGATTAAGACAACACGTTTTCAAAGGTTCAAGCAATTTAAGAGACTAGTGGTGAGCCTTAAGGGAAACAAATCAAATGGGTTGGAAACTTGAAGCCAGGAAGCGTCAGGTGAGCAGAAGGGGGTACCCCTGATTCTGTCAGAGATGGGGAGGCCAGATAAAATATCTGCCAGATAGTTGCTAGATCGGGCAACCAGTCCTCCAAGAGGGCCAGCTGAGGAGAGGTCCCTGACTTGACTTTTCAGCTGCCAAGGCCGAGGTCACTGTGATGAAAGGGCGAGGACTATGTGCCCAAGGGCAAGGGCTGTGTAGGGCCCTGGAAGCCCAACCTCTCAGCTGGAGGCACAGAAGGCAGAGCTCTGGGGTGCAGACCAGGGAGTGGCTTTCCTGCGCAATGAGCTCGCTGATGCCACAGGACAGCAAGGTCTCCCGACTAAGGTGACATTGCACACTGTCCTCCCCCAGTTTTCAGCCACTCATTCTCGTCTAGAAAGTCAGAGCTGATGTGAACGTAGAACCCTGCTTTTCGGTGGGTCCTAACCTTTGTTTTCTTTAGTCGCTCAGTCGTGTCTGACTCTTGTGACCCCATGGACTGTAGCCCTCCAGGCTCCTCTGTCCCTGAGATTTTCCAGGCAAGAATACTGGAGTGGGTTGCTATTTCCTTCCCCAGGGGAATCTTCCCGACCCAGGGAGCGAACACGTGTCTCCTGCTTTGCAGGCTGGTTCTTGACCACTGAGCTACCTGGGAAGCCCCAGGGAAGCCGCGGATAATCATGCTTTTCAGTCTTTTCCACACTTAGGCTATTCTCAGTCCATCCAGAAGAGGGCGCAGTCAGACATAACTTTATCCCTAAGAAACACTAGCCTGCCTCCTTTCCCACCTGGCTGCTTAACAACTGTAGTGTCAGGATTTTATGACTAGTTGCAAGTATCTACATGGAGAAACACCTTTAATTACAATCTCATTCACTTGGGCAAATTAAGTGACACGTACTCGTTTGGCTATTTTAGCAGTTAATGGCACACAGACATGATGAAAAATTACATTAACTAGGGTAACAGGAGAAGGACTGGTTTGTCATCTTTCTTCTGGGTACTTTCATTTTTATGTCTTTAAAATGATCATAAAAAAATAAAAAAAAATAAAAAAATAAAATGATCATCTCCATCAGGATTCCTCATAACGTCCCAGTACTAGGAAAATAAAATCATGCTGCATTTATTCGTATATTTATCCATCATTTACGTACATCAGGCAAAGGATAGACTTCGTGTGATGAATGAGAATAAGACTCTACCTTGGGACTTCCCTGGCAGTCCGGTGATTAAGACTCCGCACTCCCAATGCAGGCAGGGGGCCCGGGTTTGATCCCTGGTCAGGAAATTAGATCCCACATGCTGTAACTAAGACCCGGCACAGCCAAAGAAATAAATAAATAACAATAAATATTCAAAAGTTAAATGAATAGAATTAAAAGAAGACTCTATAGAATAGAGGCCATTTCAGAAGAGGCCATTTCAGCCCAGTGCATTAGATGATGTGATAGAATGGCGCATACACGCTTGGGGTGAACACAGCAGGTGAAGATCAAAGCCTCGGGGAGGAGGGGAGGTTTCACTGGGGAGACCGTGGGTGGGGGTACGTAGACTGCAAGTAGGCAAAGCTGTAGGATGGATGGGGGCGCTCTGCGGGGGGAGGTGTTTCAGGTCCAGGAACAGCAAGTGCAAAGCGCTTGAGATGAAACACAGTAGGGCGAGTGCCTGAGTCCCCAGCAGGAGACAGAAGGGACACAGGTTCCACCCCTGGGCTGGGTAGATCCCCTGGAGAAGGAAATGGCAACCCACTCCAGTTTTCTTGCCTGGAGAGTCCCATGGACAGAGGAACCTGGTGGGCTACAGTCCATGAGGCCACAAAGAGTCACACACGACTGAAGCGACTTATATGCACACAAAGGAGACCCCAGAGAGCTCTCTCATCCCTTCCATCATGTGAAGCTGTTCTGAAAAGACGGCCATCCTGAGACCTGGGGGCAGGCTTCCACCAGACACGGACTCTGCCAGCACCCTGATCCTGAACTTCCCACCCTCCGAATCTGTGAGAAATACATTCCTGTTGTCTTATAAGCCATCCAACCTTGGTGTTCTGTTATAGAGGGATGCATGGACTAAGATAGGAGCTAAAATGGAGAGAGTTGTGTCTGAGACGTTTAGGAGGCAGGCTTGTCAGGACAGGGCGGTTTGTCCTCAAGAATGATTGCCAGGTTTCTAGTTTGGCAAGTGGGCTCTTGGGGTCGCCAGCTCACAGAGATGGAATGTGGAAGTGAGTGGGCAAGCCGAGCTTGGAACCCACCGAGGTTGTGGGGTCCAGTGGAGACAGGGCTGGGGGCCACAGGAGCTTGATGAGGGCTGAGGGAGAATTTGAGAGACATCAGCTCCCAGCTGGTATTTGGAGGTGTGGGGTGGATGGAGCCCCCAGGCAGAGACCCTGCAGGGAGAAGAGGGAAGCGTGGAGGGCCAGGCAGTGAGGAACCACACGACGCAGGGGCCATGAGGAAGCAGAGGGGGCAGCAGAGGACCCCAGGAGTGGCCAGAGAAGCGGGAAGGTATATCCTCAGAGAACGCGGTGGCCTGAAGTTCAGGAAAATGCTATTTCATGGGGAGAGTGGTCCGTGCTTGACGCACAGGAAAGTCAAGTAGCAAAGACACCACAGTGCCTGCTATACTTTGGAACAAGGGCAGAAGGGGTCATTTGGGTGGAGAGGACTTGGAGGAACGATAAACCCCGAAGCCAGACTGAGGATGTAGCTGATGAAGGGTGTAAGTGATAAAGGACGTAAGCGGGGGAGGTGGGCACAAAAAATTAGGTGAAGTGTGCGTGTATGTGTGTCTGTCTGTCTGTCTGTCTTGGGTAGGGGCAGTTAGGCTGATGGCCCGTGGCATTAATAATGAGAGGATGGGTGATTGAAGAGGGCTTTATATTTTAGCATAGGAAGGACTGGGTATGTTTAACGCAAATCTTCTAGAAGAAAGGAGTTGAAGAAGGGGTTGTGAAATAATTTCTGAGTCCACTGTGTAGCAAAGGGACACAGAAACCATAGCTGGCATGACTTTCATTTATCATCCAGTTCAGTTAGATGCTGTTCTCAGAAATGGTTCCTTTAAGAAGAATATATGTGATCATCTTGATTTGAGGACTTGTGTCTGAATCCAGCTTTTCCACATCTGCTGCTGATCCAAGTGACTCGATTTAGGTGGAATTCACTGTGACGGCGCACTGCTCAGGAAGGCATAGCGGGGCCTTACAGTTCAACAGCAAGAAGGCATCAACAGAACTTCCTGCGACTTCCCTTTGAATTCTACCCTGAGCCCATAGGAGACAGGCTCAAAACTGACCTTTCCAATTCTCTAGAGTAATCGTCCCATCACTCCCCTGGAACACAAGAGTGGTACTTAAAAGACAAGAAAGAACTGCAGAGATCAAAACCAACTATGTAGGAACAAGAACATATAGGGAGCTGTCAGTTTGCTGGAGTTTTAAAAAACAAGACTTTTATTCCCTAAAGAAATATGGTTAGAACTGTTTTCGGCACTGAAGAATGTTTCTCCGCTGTTTGCTTTTATTTTTAACTACAGTTTCCCAGGGAGTACAGACTACCTCCAATGCCTTCATCTCGTTTTTGTCCCAGGGGACTGTCTGGCATTTTGTTCCTCTGTGAAGTGTTAACTGGACCTTGGGTGGGGTGGGGGGTGGGGTAGGTGACCTGGGCCTGCTCAGTTCAGAAAGGGATGCTCAGAAGTCTGGTACATGTAAAATGAGAACGAATAGTAACCAGGCCAAGAGAATTGTGCAAGGAATATGTGGTCCGTATTTCTAAGGAATCAGAGTGGAGAAACTTCCTCATAAATCTACTAAATGCTTCTGAACCAATCGCAACATTTGTGCCGCGTGCAGTTTCCAGGGTAATCTCCTCTGCCTTGAGGCTGTAGCCTGTGTTACCGCTCATGTGGACTTACAAGGGTAATGTCTGCGGGTGGGTCCCTACATCACAGTGGAGAGGGGCAGTCTACATCTTTACGTCCCCAGGGGTAGGACTGCTGCACAAGAGGTCCCTGGCGTACTGGAGGTTATCTAATACGTATTTACTCAATTTGCATCATTAACATTCTCTTAATTCCCTGAAACAGCTCTGAGCAGCTCCAATTAGCATGAGGATGTAAACCTTGCTGTATTGTCTATGAGGAATAATAACGTCACACCAGGTGGTCTGGGTTCATCTTCAGAAACACACTTACCCAGGGCTTTTTTTTTTTTTTAATTTTCTTTACTTTATTGTGTTGGTTTTGTCATACATTGACATGAAACCGCCATGGGTTTACACATGCTCCCCCTCCAGAACCCCCCTCCCTCCCCTCTCCCGATTCCCTCCCCCTGGGTCATCCCAGTGCACCAACCCTGAGCATCAATCCTGGGCTGGCGATTAATTTCACATATGGTAATTAACATGTTTCAATGCCATTCTCCCATATCATCCCACCCTTGCCCTCTTCCACAGGGTCCACGAGTCTGTTCTATACATCTGCGTTCCTTTTGCTGTCTCGCATGATGGGTTCTTGTTACTGTCTTTCTAAATTCCATATATATGCGTTAGTATACTGTATTGTTGTTTTTCCTTCTGGCTTACTTCACTGTGGATAATAGGTTCCAGTTCCGTCCACCTGAGTAGAACTGATTCAAATGAATTTTTTTTTCAACATCACTCATTATCAGAGAAATGCAAATCGAAACCACAATGAGGTACCACTTTACACCAGTCAGAATGGCTGCCATCCAAAAGTCTACAAGCAATAAATGCTGGAGAGGATGTGGAGAAAAGGGAACCCTCTTACACTGTTGGTGGGAATGCAAACTAGTACAGCCACTATGGAGAACAGTGTGGAGATTCCTTAATAAACTGCAAATAGACCTGCCATATAACCCAGCAATCCCACTGCTGGGCATACACACCGAGGAAACCAGAATTGAAAGAGACACGTGTACCCCAATGTTCATCGCCACATTGTTTACAATAGCCAGGACATGGAAGCAACCTAGATGCCCATCAACTGACGAATGGATAAGAAAGCTGTGGTACATATACACAATGGAATACTACTCAGCATTAAAAAAAAATTCATTTGAATCAGTTCTACTCGGGTGGACGGAACCAGGGCTTCTTTTTATTAGGCCGTCTCCCCTCTCAAGAGGTCTCCCTTACATGAACTCTGCGGCCTGGCTGCACATGAGAATTACCTTGGTGTTTTGGAACATATATGAATAAGATCCACCTGAGACCAATTAAATCACCATCTCTGGGGACTGGGACCCAGGCATTCTGAGACTTGAAAATCAAGGATCAAAGTTCTGAAGAAGATGCTCTCATGTTGATGGGGAGAGCTGCATGAACATAGACTCTCCTGAACCTGTATTTTAACAAGGAAACAGTCACTGCCGTGATGGAGGCTGGTCGGCTGAAGTACCTTTTTATCACCATCAAGTAAAACTCATAACTTCACTGCTCTTGCTTATTATAGTTGTGTTTATAATAGAAATAAAAGGAAACGTTATCAGATGAGAGTAGATTAAATAAAGAGGGTAGCCCCAAAGTGGAAGGTTATGCAGGTATTAAAAGCAACCATACAAATTGTTTATTCACGTTCCCTTATTTAACAACTACTTTTGAGACCCTATTCTATGTCAAATATTGTTCTAGGCTCTAGCTATTGTGGAAAACAAGAAAGAGGCGTTAACAATTTTAAAAAAGGAGTACAAAAACAGCATGCATATTATGGATACTATTGTAGCATGTATGCATAAAAATATGGGAGATCTACATTAAGATGCTGGTTGAGATAGCCACCTCTGTGTGATGGGATTAAAGATGATTTTAATTTTCTTTCAGGTTTTGGATTTTTTCTATTTTGGGCATTTATCTCTTATGTAATTTATGCATATAAGGTATATTCTGTTCTGTTTCTCAGCTCACAAATCTAATGGGAACATGTTAAATGACTTGTCACATAGCAGGACTTGTTCTGTAAGATCGACAGGGTGGCTGGGCTGAGTTTATAGAATTTTGATATCTCTTTAAACCTGGTCGTGCACACCTGACTGCTGAGGTTTAAAGCATATTAAACAATAATTTCAATAATAATCATAGGCTTTCTGACTCTTTACTTCTATCGGCTTGCTTTTCTGTGCAAATTCTGAGGTATTAGAGGCTTCAAGTACCTGTAATCTGCAATATTGAAAGTAGCCACGAGATGGCGATAACATTTAAAAAGTGAAAACTAAAGGGTTTTTCAGAGGAAATTCTGCAAGTCAGGAGTGGGAGACGTGTTCCCAGGCAAACTGCCATCAACATGAGCTAATTGTCCCATGTACTACCTTTCTGTCTGGGGTCTTCCCTCCCTTGCTCCAAGCTGGGCAGAGGGCACAGCTTGCCTCAAGTAACTAGGAAGGTGGGTTCTTAAATCTTCTCCTGGAGCAAGGGGGTTGTTTTGAGGAATCTGGAGAGCCTTGTGACCTGATTCAGAAAGGGAATTTATCCTTGAGGGAGCTGCCTGTGTAGAGAGGACCTCAGCTATTTTTTTCCCCAAGGCTGGAGAAGATGGAAGGGTTTCTCTGATCAGCCTGAGGCTGGAAAAGAGAGGCTGACACTGCGGGGAAAGCTACTGGTGTTGTCCTCCCACAGGCTGCAGGGGCCCTGGGCACGGCAGGTCACAAGCAGGAGGGGTGAGGGGGACCCCAAAACAGTTACAGATCATGAACATGATGATGAAGGGCTCCAGGGCCCATCGCGACATAACTACAACCTGTCCAGGGATCAGCAGACCAGTTTATGACATATCTCCCTACTTACTAACTTTGAAGCCATTCTGTTGTTCATCTTATCCTGGTAGCCATTCCTATGGAGAATCTGGAAAGGTAGGGAGACCTGGAGAACCTAAAAGCAGCCGTTTTCTACAGCCGACAAATCCAAGTTTGTTGAAAGATAATAGCAAAGTCACTGTATATCCCTGAGATAGAGACAGAAATACAGGTGTAGCCTCATCCAGCCAGCAAAATAGGCTAACTGAAGGCCTGGGAGTTCAGTAAACCTTCCTTTCCTCTTCCTCACCCCGTTGCCGGTGGGAAGAGTACATGCCCGCCCCGCGGATTTTGACCTCGATGTTGCAGTCTGCCTTGGACAACGAAATGTGATTATGGCACACCCATCACGGAGGCAATGCAAGGGGTATTGCGTGTTTCTACGAGTCCTCTCACTCTTTCTCCCTCAAAAGAGCAGCAAAGCCCAGACACCTTCACCATGGGTTCTGCAACAAGAAGGCACAAGGAACAGAGCTGCAGATTGTAAGAGAGCCCACATGTGGCATGAGTGAGAAATAATTGTTTCAAGCCACCAAGATCTTGGAATTATTTGTTACTGCAGCCAGACTAACTAATACAAAGTCATTCTGGAGGAGTTCATTTCTAGATAGCTAAAGGGTTTATTTCTTAGAATGAAAACCTAATTAAAAACACATGTTTTATTTACAGCCTTCAAAAGGGGTCAAAGGGCTGAGTTAAAGAATGCTCCTTTTTTGAAAGCTTTGGGTTTTTAAACTTTATGATTAATTATAATGTGCTAACCTAGATATAGTTAATTAAAATTTTGATTTCTGTTCAAAATTTTTCTATTAAATGAGAGATTTCTTGAGATTAGGAGTAAGGATAACAGCCATCTCTGTCTCTCTGACATCTAGTATAATGCCTGGCACATACCGGACCTCATACATTTTTGTTAAAAGCACGTGCAAATGAATGAAAGAATAATAATAAAGAGCTGATATCACGTTTTCAGTGCTGGCACACTGCTGCTCTTTCGACTGGAAAGGTAACATCAGAAGTTTGGGCGGTACTGGACGATGAGGGTCAGTGATGTAGAGGAGGGAGGGCCTGAGTGCCGAGCGCTGGTGGGTTTTGGATTAACTTAAGACTCGGGGCAAGGAAGAACACGGCATTTAACTGCACTGCGCAGTTCTCAGGACTCAGCAGCTTCACTGTCTGCAGGCACTGGGCATTCTAGCGCAGAAGTCTCTTCCTTCTTCCTATTGGTGCATGGTCAAAGAGCCCAGAAGTCCAATAGGAGAAGGACAGGTGGGCATGAGCCTGGGGAGCCCAGGAGATGGCTTGATTTCCCAAACTGGGAAGGGGGGAACGATTAAACCACAGGAAAACCCTGGGGAAATGATTCACGTTACAAACCCCATAAGAGGAGCGGCAAAGAGAGAAGGAAAACACATCCTGGCCATTTATAAAGCCAGACTACAATTTTAAGCCGTCAAGTGAAACAAAAAGGCAAAGCCCCAAACACTCCCATCCCAGCTTACTAGGAAACCAATTTCCCAGATAATAGGAATTCTCTGATCAAAGGCAAACAGGCATTTCCCACCAAATGGGTCAAACTGCCTATATGAAACACCCAGGTTCATAATCGCTCAGCATTCTGAGAGGCAGCAAGGGGTGTGGACAGCTTGAAGGTAATGGTCCCCAGACTACTCCCCCAAACAGCACCAGGTGAAATAGGCTACGTGAGGGGAGGATGAAAGCGTCTCTTTAGCACAAGGCTGTGTGGTCCTGATGCGAGGTGATTCCAAGGAGCCTCCCTGCACTCCAAGGGATGTGTGGTCCCCTCTGCCAGTCTGTGACGTCAGCGGTCACCGCAGATTCGCACTGTCCCCAGGTGAGTTGAAGGGTGCTCCTATTCCTCCCTCAGGACTGATGCTTAGTTACCAAGGGAAACTCAGTGGCCCTCTATCCACCACTTTTATTAGGATATGTCAAGTCATCCTGTAATTGATTATGTATGATTAGTCTTTTCTTGGGCTTCCCTGCTAACTCAGCTGGGAAAGAATCCACCGACAATGAGGGAGACCTGGGTTCGATCCCTGGGTCGGGAAGATCCCCTGGAGGAGGGTAATGACAACCCAATCCAGTATTCTTGCCTGGAGAATCCCCATGGACAGAGAGCCTGGCGGGTTATAGTCCACGTGGTCGCAAAGAGTCGGACACGACTGAAGAGACTAAGCACAGCACGGCAGAGTCTTTTTTAAAAAAACAAAACCGAGTTACTAGAGAACAGGGATTTGTGTGTGCATGTAGGGTGTGTGTGTGTGTGTGTGTGTGTGTGTGTGTGTGTGTGTTAGGGTGTGTGTGTGTGTGTTGGTGTGTGTGTGCGTGTGTGGTATGTACAGGGTGTGTGTGTGTTGGTGTGTGGGTGTGTGTTAGTGTGTGTGTGCAGGGTGTGTGTGTGTTGGCGTGTGTTAGTGTGTGTGTGTGTGTGTGTGTAGGCTGTGTGTGTGTCTGTGCAGGGTATGTGTGTGTTGGTGTGTGTGTGCAGGCTGTGTGTGTGTCTGTGCAGGGTGTGTGTGTGTTGGTGTGTGTGTGCAGGCTGTGTGTGTGTGTGCGTGCAGGGTGTGTGTGTGTGTGTTGGTGTGTGTGTGTGCGTTGGTGTGTGGGTATGTGCAGGGTGTGTGTGTGCAGGGTGTGTGTGTGTGTGTGTGTGTGTGTGTGTGTGTGTACCCACATGATGTGTGTAGTGTGCATAGTGTCTGGAGATATGAGGTCCTCAGTGATGTTGAATGAATGAATGAATGAATGAATGAATGATACATTGGTGCCATTTTGAGGTATACAAATTTCCAAGAATTCAACAATCTAATTCTGTAACTTTCAGTAATGAGTCATGAGGCTCATCTCTGTGTGCATATGATCCCTTTAACGAATGTTGTGCTAATTCACAAATGTATAAAAAGAAACGGAAATGGAAATAAGATCCATAAAGATTTCTATCTGTCTGGGCATAGCACCATGCCAGGTCCTGGAAGGTAAAGAAGTCTGGCATAGGTCCCTGCCTTGAAATGCTCACGATCAGCTATGAGAATGTGTGCAGCTGAAAACAGAGAGAGACGGTGACCTTACAAAACAGGGCGTGACAGGGCCAAAGGACGGGTACAAATGAAGAGATAAAGATGAGATTCAGGGGGAGAGCGAAGGGGTGAGAAGAAGATACGAAAGCAGAGACGAAGAGCAGGACAGGATTGCCGTCAAGATGCCATAATCCACGAGCCCTAAAGCCCCGGCTTCATCAGCCCGAGCCAGGCAGCAGGACCACCCTCAAGGGCAGGGAACTCTGAGAACTCAAATCCCTGGGGGCTGGGAGTTTGGGGCACTTTTTTCCTCTGCTGTGCACATTTTTTTAAAGATTCCGTACTTGGGGGAAAAAAAAAAGCCTGACATTCTTGTTTTGGTTTATCTGAGGATGCAGGCTCCTGAGCTGGCTCTCCCTCAGGCAGGGGCTGGAGCGGGTGTCCTCGGTCAGGCTCCGTCTCAGGAACTGATCACCTGGGTAAGTTGGGAGGACCCCGCAGCTGGCAGAGCCATTAACGCTCGCGCGGGTCCAGCGCCTCCCCGAGGCAGGTGCTTTCGGAGTTCTTCGCAGGAGGCTGCTGGGGAGCCATCGGTCACCTCTCAGAGGGCGCTCACAAAGCTGTCCTGGTACATCTGGGATAAGAAATCGCTTCTAAGCTTTCCCGCACCAGCTCGCATCCATTTAGAACAGAATGCTAAGGGCCTGACAGTGCCTTATGGAATATTATTTTTCCATTGAACCTATGTATAAACCTTTCAAGGAAGATAAGAGACCGGAAACCATCCCGTTTTCCAAAACGGATGGCCACAGCTCCGGGAGCACCAGGAAAAAAGAGTCTTGGTACTTCTCTTTCCTTTCTTTATTTTGACTATTTTCTTCTTTCTCGAATTGTTTTCTCACCCTGTTTCTGAGGCCATATTTTGCCCCTATATTGCTTTTAAGCAGGTGAAAATGTTGCTTTCCCTACATTTGCATATACGTATTTTCATGTTTCTTTTCAGAGGTCTGACTGCATGGTAATGAGAGCAGTCTCCACAAGTCATAAACAGGTCATGACGTGGGTGTAGTCAGTTTCATGGGCCTGCTCAGTCAGTCTGCCTCCCCCGTGGGGAGACATCCTCTTCTTATCTCTGTCCCTTTCTCTTGAGCATCTTCAGTCTGCCCCTTTTGATGCCTAATTCTCTCCTGTCTAGGAACTTCTGCTTTCTCTTACATTTTTTTCCCACAAAGCTACTATCTTTTCAACCCTGTTTCCCATTCAAGGATTCCCAGGGACTGGCAGGTAGCAGGACCTGCCTCCCTTTGTCACACCTTGTCTCCCCCGACTTGGGTGTGTGCATGCCAGTCAGTGGCACCCGAGCCCCCAGGAAATGGCTCATTCTTACAATTCATTTTCCTTGACATCTCTGCAGCATCTGACCATGTTGAATTTTGTATGTATCTGGTGGAGAAGGGGTGCATCCTGGGTCCTTGGTCTGCAGGACACTTCTGTATCTTGTTTCTTATCCTCCCTCTCTGATCTTTGAATCTTTTCTGGCCTCATCCCTGCCTCCTGCATTGTGGATATTTCCAAGGGATTGGATTGTAACCCTCTGCTATTCCCTCTCTTCGCCCTCTGCCTACACCTAACACTGTAGTTACAGGTACTCATTTGTTTGAGTTTGTTGTTGTTTTAAGTTGCTCGGTTGTGTCTGAGTTTTTTGACCCCATGGACTGCAGCACACCAGGCTTCCCTGTCCTTCACCATTTCCCGGAGCTTACTCAAACTCATGTCCATTGAGTTGGTGATGCCATCCAACCATCTCATCCTCTGTCATCCCCTTCTCCTGCCTTCAATCTTTCCCAGCATCAAAGTCTTTTCTAATGAGTTGGTTCTTCACATCAGGTGGCCAAAGTTTTGAAGCTTTAGCATCAGTCCTTCCAGTGAATATTCAAGTCTGATTTCCTTTAGGATTGCATGGTTGGATCTCCTTGTCGTCCAAAGGACTCTCAAGAGTCTTCTCCAACACCACAGTTCAAAAGCATCAATTCTTCAGCATTCAGCCATCTTTATAGTCCAACTCTCACTTCCATACATGATTACTGGAAAAACCAGAGCTTTGACTATACGGACCTTTGTCAGTAAAGTGAAGTCTCTCCTGTTTAATATGCTGTCTAGGTTTAACAGTGTTTAATACTATTTACACTCACAATTACACAAAATTACATTCACAGTTACACAACTGCACTTATCTCACACACCAGCAAAGTAATGCTCAAAATTCTCCAAGCCAGGCTTCAACAGTATGTGAACCATGAACTTCCAGACATTCAAGCTGGATTTGAAAAAGGCAGAGGAACCAGAAGTCAAATTGCCAACATCCGCTGGATCATCGAAAAAGCAAGAAAGTTCCAGAAAAATATCTACTTCTGCTTTATTGACTATGCCACAGCCTTTGACTATGTGGATCACAACAAATTGTGGAAAATTCTTCAAGAGTTAGGAGTACCAGACCACCCAACCTGTCTCCTGAGAAATCTGTATGCAGGTCAAGAAGCAACAGTTAAAACTGGACATGGAACAACAGACTGGTTCCAAATCGGGAAAGGAGTACCTCAAGGCTGTATATTGTCATCGTGCTTATTTAACTTATATGCAGAGTACATCATAAAAAATGCTGGGCTGGATGAAGCACAATCTGGAATCAAGATTGCCAGGATAAATATCAATAACCTCAGATATGCAGATGACACCACCCTTATGGCAGAAAGCAAAGAGGAACTAAAGAGCCTCTTGATGAAAGTGAAAGAGGAGAGTGAAAAAGCTGGCTCAAAGTTCAACATTCAGAAAACTAAGATCATGGCATCCAGTCCCATCACTTCATGGCAAATAGATGGGGAAAGAGTGGAAACAGTGACAGACTTTATTTTTTTGGGCTCCAAGATCACTGCAGATGGTGACTGCAGCCATGAAATTATAAGAAGCTTGCTCCTTGGAAGAAAAGCTATGACCAACCTAGACGGCATATTAAAAAAAGCAGAGACATTACTTTGCCACCAGATCTGTCCAGTCAAAGCTATGGTTTTTCCAGTAGTCATGTATATATGTGAGAGTTGGACTATAAAGAAAGCTGAGCACTGAAGAATTGATGCTTTTGAACTTTGGTGTTGGAGAAGACTCTTGAGAGTCCCTTGGACTGCAAGGAGATCCAACCAGTCCATCCTAAAGGAAATTAGTCCTGAATGTTCATTGGAAGGACTGATGCTGAAGCTGAAACTCTAATATTTTGGCCACTTGACGTGAAGAATTGACTCATTTGAAAAGACCCCGATGCTGGGAAAGATTGAAGGCGGGAGAAGAAAGGGATGACAGAGGATGAGATGGTTGGATGGCATCACCAACTCAATGGACATGAGTTTGAGTAAACTCTGGGAGTTGGTGATGGATAGGGAGGCCTGGCGTGCTGCAGTCCATGGGGTTGCCAAGAGTCAGACACAACTGTGTGACTGAACTGAACTGAACACTATTTACTAGGAATCCTGAGTCTCGTTGCATCCCAGATTCTTCTCTAGGTCCGGGATTCAGTGGGGACAGGAGAGCCTGCTGCATGGAGCTCACACCCTCCTGGGGGCAGCAGACCGTGAACAAGTAAACAGACACACAGCAGCTGGTGAGAGTCCTGACCTAGGTAAAGTGGGTAACGGGTAGAAAGAGAAGGGAATGCTCTCCCCACTTCGGGCTGGGGAGGGCTCCACTTAGGATTTAACTTTTGAACTGAGCTGCGAGTGATAAAGGAGCGGTGGGCATCTTCAGGGGAAGGGTATCCGGGAGGAGGAGCAGGGACAGATGACATCTGTACAGATGACCCCCAACTAGGGCCACAGTTCGTTCCCTCCTTCCCCACCTCCCGCTGCCTCTCGGCTGTCCTCCCTGTCACCGCTTGTCTGGGACCAAGTCAGCTCTGCACAAGAACGGGCTCGCTCTCTCTCTCCCCTGATTTTTCGGCCTCTTCTACTAGTGCCGGTCCGGCTGGTCACTGAGGAGTCACCCAGCAGAGACCACCGTCCTCTCTCGAGTATCCAGTGTCAGTAAGCGTCCCCAGTGCCCTCTGCTTCCCCACCCTCCACCCTTTCATGCGGTCCCTGATGCCAGGTTCCTTCCTACACAGCTCGGCCCGCGACCCACAGACAGACGGGTAAGGACTGTCTATTGTGAACTGAACACCGTTCCAGGCATGGGCTGAAGCACTTTGCACACACTTCCTCATACCACTCACAAGGCAGTTTGAACGGCTCTCTTTTACAGGTGGAGAAAGTGAGGCTTAATAGCCCCTAGATCACGGCCTTCGCTATGCCTTGTCTTTTTCTTTTAAATCCTCATGGAAAAGGCCACATTTCCTAGCTGACAAATAAAGGCCCCCAATCCCCTATTGAACCACAGCTGACCCACTTTTCTCAGTATGAAATCTCCGATAACCCTAATCAACAAACCTATTTCTCTCTCCCCGCCATGTCTTCTTGCCGTGACTTCTGTGTCTGACTCACTTTGCCCTTCACATTTTGTTTGTTCGCATCTTTCCTCATCTTCCCTCCTCTCCTCAATGATACGTTCTCCTCTCAGTTAGGCCACAAAAAGGGGAATCAATTTTTATTGGTTCCTGATTGGGCAAAAATTTCCTCACAGTAACTGTGAGCAGACCTGTCAAGACAGAGCATGATGCGTGAAAATGGGAACTCTGCAGATAGTCTCAGGGTTTGAATCCCAGATCTGTCCCTGAGGGGCCACACGATCTCTGGGTTCCATTTCTTCTCCTATAACCTAGAGCTGATGCTTGCAGTCCTGCCTCAAAGGGCTGCGATCAGGTTAAATCAGCGTATGCACAGAACCATGTGGTTAGTCTGCCACAGAGTGTTTGCATCCCAGACCAGCATGGTATTTGCGGAATAATGTGGCCTCAGTGAATATCTTTTCAATATTGATTCATTCAAATCAATAGATATATGCTTGTGTGTGTGTTTAGTTGCTTAATTGTGTTCAACTCTTTGCAGCCCCTTGGACTCTGGCCCTCCAGGCTCCTTTGTCCATTGGATTTCCCAGCAAGAAGTGGGTTGTCATGCCCTCCTCAAAGGGATCCTCCCAACCCAGGGATTGTACCAGCATCTCTTACCTCTCCTGCATTGGCAGGTGGGTTCTTTACCACTAGTGCCACCTGGGGCAGTCTTCTAACTATTAATACTATGAAAATGGAGAGAAGTATAAGAACAGGAGAACTGATGCAGGGAACCAGAATCATCACCCACTATTCATGAATGAAGTGAGATAGTAACGTGGGGATTGTGGGTTCTAATCCTGATGCTTTACCTCTTTGTCGCTTGGTCTACCATCTGAAAACTGGGGACAATAATAGTATCTGCTTCAGAGAGTTTCTGTGAGGACCTGTGACGATGAGAAGTGTAAAATACTCAGTGCTCAGTGATGGCTGGTTCTCAGTATCACTGTGGTTGAGCCAGCCCTGCACACATCTCTGACACAAAGGTCCTGAGGGCAGGGTCATAGGTCAGACTTGATGGAGGTCAGCAGGAAGGAAAGAATTAAAAGCTTCTGGAGGAATCCAGGGGGTTCTGGGCACCTGGGAAAGTGAGGGGAGGATCAGAAAGGAGCCTCCCCATCATTTGACTCAGAGGCTTCCTTGCATGGCTTACGTTCATGTGTGCTGAGTAGCCTTGGACAAGGACACTCCTCTCAACTCCACCCTCCTGCTCAATTTCCACATTCACCTGGACAAAAGAGACCCATACTCTCTCCCCAGAGAACTTAACCCTCTCCAGGTCTCTCCTCTCCCACCTGCCTACTGCCATGGCCTTGTTTCTGATCATAGTTAAAAGTTTCTTGTTCAGACAATCACTCCAGATCCCGACACTCTCTATGGCCTCCAGCCATGCCTCTGTAATCCTCTCTGCACTTGAGTAAAGTTAACCTGCGTGAAAAACATGACTGCATTAAAATATTGAAATCGTGAACTGCATGGCGTCTCCAGACTCTTATTAATAACAACCCCTGCTCCTACTCATGTCATCTCAATGCTTGTTGATACAAGAAGAGGCAGAGGTGAAATTTCAAGTGGATGAAAGACTGGTTGCACGGAGCCATAAATTCCAAATGAGTCCTGAAAAACAGTGCATCTGAATCAGTCTCAAACCTTTTTAACCACCACCTCCTGTTTTAGACAATGGTTCTAAAGGATAATATATAATACTTTCAGGACCCAGGGAAGTTAAAAGGGAGAAGAGACAGCGAAATGAAGCTGAGCAGTGCATGTGCGGTTTAACTATTTCTGAAGTGATTCAGTTCTCAGGGGTCTCCTCTGACCTCCCCAGGGCAACCACATTACCGGGCACTCATACTTGTGGGCTCCCCACTCAGCCCTTGGTTATACACAGTATCTCACATGTAAACTAGCTCAAATCACGTCCCTGCAAGACGGTAAGTTCCCCAAGGACGGGAGACTTGCTTTCTTGTTCTGGTTCTCCTGTCCAGTGCTCTATGACCCTGGAAATAATTTCAATTTCCCTCTATTTCTTAGATACAGGGGTTGAATTATATCTATAAGCCACTGGTAAATAGCAGTGCGTGCTGAGTCACTTCAGTCATATCTGACTCTGTGTGACCCTATGGACTACAGCCTACTAGGCTCCTCTGTCCATGGGATTCTCCAGGCAAGATACTGGAGTGGGTTGCCATGCCCTCCTCCAGGGGACCATCCCATTCTAGGGACTGAACCTGAGTCTCTTATCTAACCTGCATTGGCAGGTGAGTTCCTTACCACTAGCACCACCTGGGAAATCTATGGTAAATAGCAGAGGTCTTTCATAAATCTCTATAACAGTGATGCCCAATGTTAGCCCAGAAAACAGAAGAGCAACTGAACAACACTAGGGGCTGTACTTAAAGGTCAAGTTGGACTAGGTTGCTCCCATTTCTGACCAATCAAGCACAAGATAATAAATGGATGGTTTCTATTCCTTGGGGCAGCACAGAACATTGAAAACAGCCCTTGACTTGAGATCAGAAGGCTGAGTTTGACTCTTGGCTCTGTGCGGCTCTGGGTGATCTTGGGTAAATCCACTAAACTCCGCTCTTAGAGCTAGAAGGGGCCTTGGCAGTCATGGTGCAGGTACTGAGGTGGTGAGTTGAGGTGACTTGCCAGACATAACTGAATTAGTGACAGTGTGGGGACTCTCACTCTTGGCTCTTGGCCCAGGGCTCTTGGGAAAACCAAGAACCATTTGGAGTCTTGACAAGGGATAAATAATTTTTCCAGATAAATTGTAACATGCACTCTACTGAACACACTAAGTATAAAGTCCATGTGTAAACGTTTGTGGGAATTCAGTCCTTATGCTTCTGAGTCATTTGGTGTTAAATCATCTAAATGGTATTCTTCTGAGAGCTATTGATGTCCAAAGTGCCCTTTAAGCTTGGTTCTTTACTTAAGTCTTTTTTTCTTTCTTTTTTGATGAAAAAAATAGGAAGCTCTCTGCGGGGAATAAACACATTTGAATGCCAGATGATTTAAATTTTTCTTTCAGAGTTAATATCTGCCAAATCTGAGTTGGTTCTAATGCTCTATTGTAAAACAAGAGGAGGGTAGGGCTGGTTCCCAACTTCAACCATCAGAACATCAAGTTGGAATAAGTAAAACGTAACTTAAGTCATTTGAGTAAATGTTCTTATTTTAGTGTAATTTTTATAAGGATTTTGGAAAGGGGCATGCCTGGAGAATCCCCATGGGCAGAGGAGCCTGGTGGGCTACAGTCCATGGGGTCACAGAGGGTCAGACACAACTGAGTGACTAAGCACAGCACAGGTAGATATAAGCATTGTTATTCTGCTTGTTATGGTTCAAAGCAGAGACCCACTGGATTTGCTTTTCTCCTGTTTTACAAGAGGTCCTTTTACTTTGATATTACATTTGGGGAAATGTTTGGGCACCATATTATTGCACCTAAGAGAGGGATGTAGCTGGGTGGTCCAGTGGGGATGAAGTGCATCTGTGGGGTGGGGACTTATATAACCCACAAATGAGGAGATCTTTAGCCAAAAAGGAATAGAAGTGGAAAGGATGGATGCAGGCATAGGGTACTCCAGTGTTGCTTTGTTTTCAGCATGAAGAAAGACATGGTTAATGACAATTGCTTCCTAAAACTCTTCTTCTAATAGTTTAAACTGTAGTTACTGAAACAGAGCTTTGCATCTCAGTGAACTGCAGTGAGTCAGGTTGTATCCAGAAATGAGGCCAGCTCTGTCCATAGCCTCAACTCTCAGATGCTTTCTGATGGATTGTCCTTCCAGAAGAACGAGCCCTGAGAATCCCGAGTCTCTCTAGACCTTTGCTACTCAGAGCGTCTCCAATTGTTTAGCAATGTTGGCATAACCTGGAAGCTTCTTAGAAACTCAGAGTTTTAGGTCCACTTAGTGCTATTGAATCAGAATCTGCATTTAGACAAGATTGCCCAGCGATTTGGGCTTCTCTCATTGGAAAAGACCTTAATGCTGGGAAAGACATAAGGCAAAAGGAGAAGAGGGTGGCAGAGGATGAGATGGTTAGATAGCATCACTGACTCAATGGACATGAATTTGCACAAACTCCGGGAGATAGTGAAGGACAGACAGGGAATCCTGGCATGTGGCAGTCCATGGCATGGTAGAGTTGCACATGACTTAGCAACTGAACAACAAAAACAACCCAAGAGATTTATATGCACACTAAAGTAGGAGAAATACTATCCTGGCAAAGAGATGGGGAAACTATTTCTGTAAAGGACCAGATAGTAAACATTTCAGGCTTTATACACCAGAAGGTCTCGGATGCAAATACTCAACTCTGTCATCACAGTACAAACAAATTGGAGTGGCTGTGTTCCCATCCACGTTATTTACAACACCAGGTGGGGCTGGATTTGGCCTGGGGGACGAGAGTCACAGGCATATGTTGTTACGGACAAAACAGAAAACCACATCTCTTCCCTTCTCTGTCTGTTCTTCTCTCTGCCTGTGCATCCTCACTTCCCTCTCCCTCCTCTTCCCTTGATTCCATTCCCTTTCACTGACTGGGGAATTCCCACCCATGTTTAAGGCTCATTTCACATACTACCTCTTCTCTAGGTTTCTATTCTGTGCTTCCTCAGAATTAACTGGTCCTCCTTTATGTTTCAAAAACCCTTTACAGGAGCATCCAATGCTGTGCTTGTACTTAACATAGAAACTTTTTTCTCTTCCACTAACTTCCAAGCTACTTAAATACTCCGTGTGCATCTATTGGTTTACTTGCCTTTCCTTCCCCTAAAATGCACTCTCTTTGGGCAGGCACGGGGTTGTGTTCACGTTTGCACACCTGGTGCCCAGCACCGTGATATGTGTGCTTGGTCGCTCAGTCATGTCCGACTCTTTGTGACCCATGGACTGTAACCTGCCAGGCTCCTCTGTCCATGGGGTTCTCCAGGCAAGAATACTGGAGTGGGTTGCCATGCCCTCCTCCAGGGGATCTTAACCACCCAGGGATCGAACCTGAGTCTCCTTGCTTCCTTCTTGGCAGGCAGATTCTTCACCACTAGCAGCACCTGGGAAGCCCACAGTGTTATAATGTATACCAAATAAATATGAATTACTTCCTCATCTCTGACCTAAACTAGCCTTACGTTAAGAAATGCATTTAAAATTAAAGAGAAAAACTGATCTAGAAGAACTGCACAGTCATGGGAGTGCTAGGCACTGAAGGTACGAAGCTGTGGGCCTGCCCACCTCGAGGTGGGCATATTGGGATTTGTCTATCAGCTGTTATGGGAAATTCGAATGAACTTTTTGGCTGATCCAGTACATCTAAACAACCACAGTGAAGAACAAGAACAACTTGATGATAAAGAACTTGAGACATCTTGATAGCATCAGGGAAAGAAGTTGAACTAAGAAAGTCACAGGATTGAAACAAACCAGATTCACAGTTCATTAATGTATAATAGGGGCTTCTCCTTTGTAAGGATTAAAACACTCATCTTGTGTCCCCCTACTTTCTTCCTTGTATCAAGGTCCTGGGAGAACTGAGCAACTAAGATGTTGCTCTATGGACATGAAATCAGAAAGAAAAGTGAAAAGGTAGGGGTGTGTGTGTATGTGTGTGTGTACTATAACCTCTTTTCAAAACTTTTTATCATGGAGATGTTCAAACATCCAGTAAAAGTAGAACAAATAGTATAAAAAGCATGCCCATCATTCACTTACAACAATATTTTCCAAACTATTTTTCATCCCTCTACTTTTAAAAAGTTTAGGATCTTTAAAACAAATCCTAGCTGCCATGTCACATATTAATATTACAGATACGTTTTCTCTTATTAATAATGTACCCACGATGCCCTTCTGTATCTCCTACCTCTGTCCAATGATAAGGCTTAGAGCAACGAAGATACAGTAGTGACAAGTATCCCTAGCATCTAGATTGCGGTTTTTTAAAATCACTTCCCACTTAAAACGGGGTGAGGGATCTTTGGAGAGATAGATGACACTGGGCACGAGACGGGAAGTGACAAAATGAGCTGTGAACATCTTATTGTGCCAGAAAGCAAGGATGCTATCAGACTACTGGAGCCAATGCAAAAAGCAGAGGAGCTAACTTGAAGGGCCTCCTACACAGTTTGAGCCTCAAAAGGAATGATGACAACAGTGAATTAAAACACGCTTGGTATGTTAAAACCCATGTGCTCATGATGGCACAAAAACTCACTGGTCACCAGCTCATTATTCTGACTACTTCCCTAGTAGCTCAGCTGATGAAGAATCCATCTGCAATGCAGGGGACCCTGGTTTGATTCCTGGGTTGAGAAGATCCGCTAGAGAAGGGGTAGGCTACCCACTCCGGTATTCTTGGGCTTCCTTGGTGGCTCAGCTGGTAAAGAATCTGCCTGCAATTTGGGAGATCTGGGTTCAATTCCTGGGTTGGGAAGATCGCCTGGAGAAGGGAATGGCTACCCACTCCAGTATTATGGCCTGGAGAAGTCCATGGACTATTCCATAGGGTTGCAAAGAGTCAGACATGACTGAGCAACTTTCACTTTCATAAATAAAAGATGAAAAATAATGAATCATATCACCTGCCTTTCATATACCTTGAAATTATATTTTGGAGTAACCAAATGTTTAATGAAGGAACAAGAATCATTAATGGCTGTTAAAATATTTAGATGTAAGTTTGAAGAATAACTTCAGAATGGATGACAATACCTAATAATAACTGACAACATCAGGCTGACAATACCTGAGCCGATTAATCAATCTTACCATCACTAGAAGTGGGACAAGCAAGTATTCTATGACTATCCATGAAGTACTCTTTGGCAAAGGACAGAGTCTAAGTCTAATCGAGCCTGGTAACAGGAAATGTGGGGAACAAAGCAACATGTTATATGATACTATGGGGCTGAAATGAATGTGCGGAATTCTACAGATGAAATGACCTGATTAGTTCCACAATAAATGCAGTGATAAAGAGGGGATCTTATGGATGAAATGGGACTTACACACCAAAGGCAATGTGAGATATTTTTTTTGATCTTTTTGTTTGTTTGTTTTGGGTTTTTTTTTTTTCTCTTTAGAACAAATCGATGGTAAAAACAAAATTTGTAAGACAGTTAGGACATTTAAACACAGTGAAGAGTTTGAGGCATTTTGCTGGGGAAGGCCTGAGGCATGTAAATACCAGAGTCCGATCTACAGAATCATGTGCAGAGGTGCGCTTGCTCATGGCGCTGAGTGAATGCTGACCAGTTCTTTATCTGTCCCTTTTTGTCTGGATCTGGCTTCCCACCCTCTGTCAGGAAGCCTTCTTCTTTGTCAGGCTTCAGCTTTGGCAGAGGCTGTCATGTGTCTCTGACTCCTCTCTGGATTGATTCAATCTCTGCATTTCAACCACATATTTGCTGACAGTCTCCTGTGACTTCTGTGTCCTCTTCACAAACCTAAGTTCATTCCTTATGGATGATAATTACAGTTCTATTCCTAAGATGGTAATTTTATTTCCTGGGTCTAAGAACTACTTTCCCTCGGGTACAGATATTAGCAGTGGGTTTGATGGTGAATTGGTAAAGAAAATCACTTCAATAAAGATCTTTAGAAGCTGATCAAAGCCACCTTCCTACTCTCCCATCATGAAATGAACATGTGTTCCTCTTTACGTTCAGATGGAAGGGAATGTGTGTGTTAGGTTGTAGGTGTTATGAGGAGGGGGTTCTGAAGCTTTGATGTACTCAGAAAGGCAGACCTTGTGCTTCCCCATGCAAAGAAGGAGAAAGAGAAGAATGTGTGCTTGTGTGTGTGTGTGTGAATTATGGATATACCTGCTGTAGACCCTCCAAATAAAATTCCCAAGGAATCAGGCTTCAGTGTGTTTTCTGGATGATGATCACTTTAAACTTTCTGGAGGCTGACATTTTCTAATAAAATCATTCTACCAAGTCCCTCTCCAAAAAGGGGATTGATAAAACCCATTGATGAAACGTGTAATCATACATTAACAAATCTTCCATTTAGATGAACTGAATCAGGCTGAACGGCAACACGCTGAATAAAAAGGGGGCAAAAGAAAGCGCAAAGCATTCCAAACAAGATACACATTCTCTGAAAGCAGTGTGTCAACGAATCTCTTTGAATTGATAGAGCAATGTGTTATTACACCTACACGTACTGCCACCGCCTCTGACATCTTATTGAAGAAAATGCGTATGTTTTCTTTGAGCCAATTAGGGATGCTGTTGATGCATGGGACGCGCCAGAGTTTTTGCTGTGCCTCTCTTCAGCTACAGTGATCATTCACCAGCTAATTTGCTTTCCCCCTTTGATTCTATCCAACAAAATGTCCTGAAGGTCTGTTACTGGCACTTGGCCAGATGCTCCAGGGGCATATAAATTATCAGACTATAAAATAAGGTCATATATGGCCATGTCTTAGTCATCTTATAGCCCCAGCCCCTAGGACAATCGTTAGCACAGTCGAGGAGCTCAGGGACTTGGAGGCATTGCACCCATGTTCCCTTTTCCAATCCCGTATATATGTGGAAGAGATATAAGAATGCATAAAATTATAAAAATAGAATGCACTAAATCCTCCAAGCAGGTAAGTAAGAAGAACCACAGATAGAGAAGGTGAAAGGAGAAATCTTGATTGAAGAGAACTCATGCACGTGGTAAAGTTTCAAGAACAGAAGGTATGAAGGGCATTTTAACAGAGTAAACGTTGATAATAAAGGCACCATAGTTGGCAGGAAGGAGAAGGACAGGTTTGCTACAGAGCAAAGAATCCAGTTTAGTTGTCATGAAGGCACATGGCTGAAACTCAGGTAGAGTTTCAGGGGACTGGAGATAGGACCAACTGGTGGAACTGTGGTAGGACCATCACTGTGGTCCAAGAGGAGGAGGTGGGGCTACACAGGAAGAGAGAGGAACAGGAGTGGGAGGTGGGCTGGAAGCTGAGGCAGAGGTGCAGGGGCTGCAAATAGGGCTGGATTATCAGAGAAACGTGCAAAGGATGGAAATAGCGCTGGACTGCCAGGGAGAGGTACAAGGGCTTGAGATGGGGCTGGGACATTAGGGAAAGGAGATAAGGTAAAGGTGTAGGGAGTGGGAAACAGGACTAGGTGACTAGGTAGAGGTCCTGGGATTATGAGACTGGCCTGGACTATTAGGCATATGGCGCAGGGCTGGGAAAGTAGTAGTCGTGGTAGTAGAAGTAGTGAAAGTCGCTCAGTCGTGTCCGACTGTGATCCCGTGGACTATACAGTCCATGGAGTTCTCCAGGCCAGAACACTGGAGTGGGTAGCCTTTCCCATTCCAGGGAGTCTTCCAAGACCAGGGACTGAACCCAGGTCTCCTGCATTGCAGGCAGATTCTTTACCAGCTGAGCCACAAGGGAAGCCCACTGGGAAACTAGGTGGGGACAGATAAGAGAAGGTCGCAGTAAACTTGCTCCTCTTTCTGAACGCCCTGGGGAAGTGCTGTCAGCTCCAGACCAGGCCTAGATCACACCCTGTGCGTCTCTGTCCTGGCTCAGAGTGATGACAGCTGAAGTACAGTCACGGCTTCAGATCTGAAGGAGGCGGATGTGGATCTGAAGGAGACGTGGACGGCACTGGGAAGGGGCTTGGACGGAGAAGAGAGCAGGCTGGACCCTTCTATGACTACATCATGACTTCACGGCATGGGTTACTCAGACCTGGATCTTAACAGGAGGCACGTTCCAGGCTACTTTCACTTTAGAGATGTTCTAGATAGTCTATGGGCAGTATTGAGCTTCCTGGCTTTCAGTGAGGGACTACTGAAACATATTCATCTCTCACCGTTCTAAATGAACAGAATGCCTGCCTGGGGTCTGGATCCTGGGCACGTCTTAGACTGTCCTTACGTCTTCATCCACTGTTTCTAACTCTCTGCATGGTCCTCTGGGGAAAGACCAGGATATGTGCTTTTTCTATTTTTAGGATGGTAAGAAAGAACGTGATAGCTTTCTTCTCTTTTTCCTCCCCTGCTTCTTTTTCTCTATTTCAAGCTGTATTTCTATTCCATGCATCCATTATCTGCCCTGGTGCTATTTTGGTGAAAACTGGTGAGAATGTCTTCATCCACATGTCTTGTTGACTGTATGTAGACTGCCCCCACTTCCTCAGTGCTTTGTGATGCCTCTCCTCCACTTTTCTATTGAGTTTGTCATCTCCAGAAATGTCTTTTCATATAGAATACAACTTCAGAATGTAGATTCTTATAGTGGCATGAAAAAACAGGAAAAAAAAGATGGTTATCATTCTTTGAGGAATTATAGAGATGAGGAAATGTTCTAGGGGTCCTCTCTTGCACATGGTCAGCATATAAACTTATTCCCACCAAATCTGTCATCTGAGATGGGAGCATTAGCTGCTGTGGGCTGTGTGGAAATGTTAGTCTGAAAACAAGAGGGCCTGGCATACAGACTCTGCCCTGCCTTCAATTCCACGTGAATCATGGGCCAGTTCTTTCTCCTCCTACTTCTTTAATTCCTCTAATAATCTAGCTAAGTCAAGCAAGAAACAAAAGGAGTGAAAACCTGTAGCTCTGTTTTCCCCTTTTTGCACTGCAGGTCACTGGGACTCCAAAACTCTTCCTGTTGATAGTGACCGTGAATTCAGGTTTTGTGAGGCGCTCCCCTAGGCCAGGCATTGGAACGGGGCCGAGATAACTGACTGGGTGTCTGAGGGACCTTGCTGCGGTTAAAAAGCTAACTCCTCCATTTTCTGGTAGCTTGCTCAAGGACACATTTATTATCCTCTGGCACTGGTCAGCTGCCTTCTTTGTACCTTAATGTCCTCATCCTCATCTATGAAGTGGGGACAATGACTGAGCTGGGATCATTACTGTTCCTGTAAGGATAAGTGACTTAATGCATGTTAAGCACTTAACATTGATGCTTTTGAGTTGTGGTGTGGGAGAAGACCCAAGAGAGTCCCTTGGACAGCAAGGAGATCAAATTAGCCAATCCTAAAGGAAATCAACCCTGAATATTCTTTGGAAGGACAGATGCTGAAGCTGAAGCTTCAATACTTTGGCCACCTAATGCAAAGAACTGACTTATTAGGAAAGACCCTGATGAGAAAAGATTGAAGGCAAAAAAGGAGAAGGGGGTGGCAGAGGATGAGATCGTTAGATAGCATCACTGACTCAATGGACATGAGTTTGGGCAAACTCCAGGAGATAGTGAAGGACAGTGGAGCCTGGCGTGCTGCAGTCCATGGGACTGCAAAGATTCTGACACAACTTAGTGACTGAACAACAACTTAGAAGAGAGCATGGCAAAATGAAAGCCTCAGCAAGTATCTGCTAAATGACTTTTCATTTAATCCTCAGAAGAGCCTGACCACTGAGGTGTTGTTATTTCCAGTTTGCAATGAACCTGGGGAGATTTGGCTTTCCTATGGCCCCTGGAAGAAGCTGGCACCATAGACCCCAGCAGACATATGGGGTAGAGCGTGCCTATATGATCAGAGAGCTGAGCATAGGATATGCGACCTACCTCTGGATCTTGTCCTCCGAACTGAAGACCAGAGGACCACCAGTGCAGATGTCCAGACTGCTGGTCAGAGGGAGCCCTGCACCAAAGATGCTGCAAACTGCCCCCTCCTGGGGCTCTGATTGTTTTTCCACCAGTCCCTGAGGCAGCTTAGTAGCCTTGCAATTGCACTGCTGGTAATACATGAGTCCAGACAAGCCATGAAATCATTCCTAGATTCTCCTCTCATTTCATGCATAAAAGCTGGTGGTTAAACTAGATTACTGTTGTTTAAGATGTGTCCATCTCTTCATCTTTACAGACCCCATGGACTGTAGCCCACCAGGCTCCACTGTCCATGAGATTCTCCAGGCAAGAATATTGAAATAGGTTGCCATTTCAAGAACTCTCCCCCTATAGCATTCTCTCCCAGGGATCTTCCCGGCCCAGGGATCGAACTAGATTAGCTACTCCTTATATTCTGTGATCCTCCAGCCTGTTACTTACGTAAGTCAAGGTCAGTACCTCTTTCTGGTTACATCCTGTCTACCCTGCCCAGAAGGGCTGTCCCCACAGAGGTCATCCGTCATCCCCAGAAGAGAGGACCTTTTTGTCCAGGTCTCGCTCACTCTCCTTTCTGCTGTCTCTTATATTTTTCTCTTTCTATCTCTATGTCTCTTTCTTTCCTTTTATCACTCTCTGTATCTTTATTTTTCCTGTCTCTCTGTCTCTACCTCTTTTTCGTTCTCTCTCTGTATATCTCTCGCTGTTTTTCCCTCTCTGTATCTCCATGTTTCTCTTCTCTTCTCTCTGTATCTCCTCCTGTGTTCCTCTCTTTCCCCCGATATCTCTATATCTGTCTCCTATGTTCTCTCTCTCTCCGCTACCAGTTCCCAACCACTAGCTACACTCAAGATTCATTAAACACAACAGGCAGTGAGGGGAGGGTGGTGGGGAGAGGAGAAACAACAGCCTTCTGCAAAGTGGGACTGAAGCCCAGGAACCCATGAGGGACCACATGTTTCCTTTGAAAGCTCTGTTTTAGCTCAACAGCAATGAAAAGCAGAAAGACTGGTTTGGTGCCTATGACCACTTGAGCATACAAGGCTGCAGAAAGCACCTCCAGTCTATTGCTGGTGGCTCGTTTCTGTCACCAAAGCATGAGTCTCTTCTCAGCAAGGCAACTTGCAGAATCTTTTATTTGCAGAGGGAAGTTAGCTGCCCTGCGGGGGCTCCTTAACCTTCATGAATACAAATGGAACATTCTGAATATGCCTTTTCAATTACCCCAGCTCAACGTGCAGAAACATGGCAGGTGTGGGAGGTAGGAAGGCTGAATAGGCTGAGTCTTTTAGGCAGCAATTCTTTCAGCAAGAAAGAATCACAGTCCTGGGCTATAGGGGGAGAATTATTGAAACTTTTCCATTCTCTCTTGGGGAGAAAGGAACTGATGAGAGAACTTCAGAGTTGCAGGGAACCAGTCCTTCAAGGAGGATGAGAGTGAGGCAGAGTGGAAGAGGTTAAAATAGCCCATGAGTGAACACTGAAATGCAAGCAAAATATTTTTCTAATTTCTTTCCATCCTAGGAAGAGCTCAGGTTTTGCAGCACATGAAATCTGCTGGCCTGATACACCATTTTTTCTAGATGAGAAGAAGTGAAAAGCTTTGAAATCTGCAGTCACAAACCTCAGCCTCTGCTTGAATTACTCAGGCATAGCAAGAGTACACACTCCTGGTGTATTTATCATAAGGTTTTCCCCCAAACTGTTGCTTAGGCTGAAACTTGTTGGGTACAGTGCCTATTCACAGATGACATAAAGCAGAATTGAAAGAGCTGTGTATCTCCTTCATTCAATTGGAAAAAGAGTAACTCAGAATCCCCCACCCCGCCCTGCCTCAATTTTCCTGAGAGTACCTTTCTTAGGGTGACGGGAGAGAAGAGAAGGGGCAAAAGCTAAAGGATGGAAGGAAGGGCCCAGAGTTCAAGTTCTCCCACTGAACTTCATTACTGGGTCATTTGCATTCCTTAGGGAATAGGATCAGAAGGTTTTATAGCTGCAGGAAAACAAACTAGCAAACTTCCCACGCCCAAAACTGCTCCCCGGCAATCTCACCCCTCAAGGCTGTTTGTGGGGACAACTTAACAAGCTCTCTGAAAGCGGAATCATCCTGGGAAATCAAGGAGTCAAAAACTTGAATTTTCTATTTTTGCAAACTATGATATTTTAACTGTGCTGATAATCAGAGAACGAGGACTCTGCTTTCACAACGGTGCTTTATAACAGTGAAGACTACCAAGGAACTAACACAACAGCCAGCAGGAATAGCGTGCTAAGGTGCCCATTAGGGAGAGGGGAAAACCAGGGGGCTGCAAGTGAGAAAAACCTGGAGAAGAGCGACTGTCTATTCACACCTGGACCCATTAAAGCAACTGCACGTTATTTCAACAACAGCGTCACCCTGGAGTCCAGTCGGAAGGCATCAGGCATGACCTTGCTGGTATTTGTCCAGTCAGTTCATTGGTACTGAAGGATATTGTCCTGCTGCCATGACACCATCGTCAGAGGGTTTCACCAGTCCACAGCAGTGATACTGGAATAATGGTGGGATCAGTTGTCCTTAGCCTCCCTTCTCCCCACCCTCCCCCAGGTCACTGGCAAGCTTCTGTTAGTGTGACCAACCTTCCCAGTCTGCCTGGGCTGAGGGGGTTTCCTGGGATGGGAGCCTTTCAGTCTGAAAAGCCTCCAGAACGAAAGAAGCGAATGTCTGCTGTTCGATGCACCGATCTGTGTGCCAGCCCTGAGGTGACGATCCCCATGCAGCCTCAGACCAGCTCAGGCTTGGCCTCCTCTGTGGACAGCAGGATGGCCAGCTGTCCTGCAGATACAGCAGAGCCAAAACTGCAAGCAGCAAGTAGGGTATGGTCAGAGGAGGGAAGCTCCAAGTAATACTCAGAATCCACAGTTCATGCCTGCGGAACCAGGAAAACTGGAGCATGACCCCGAACCCCTTCAGAAACTAGGCTCTATTATCCAGAAGATCCAGGGCTGAAATCCACCATCCCACACCTCACTGGCCAAGTTTAGAGCCCTCCATTCAAAACTTGCCCTGCATTTCTGCATACCAGCCTGTCCTCCCTAACTCATAAATATGTGACTGAATTCCAGATCCTAAAGACATATTTGAGCCCTGCCTCCCATCTCCTTGCCAGGTGACCTGGCAATAAAACTCCTTCTTTTCCTAAAAGCCAGTGCAATAGCGTTGGCATCTAAGTGCTTCAAACGTAAGCCCTTGCTGGGTAACCCATACGGTGTAGGTTCCACATTCATAACTTCTCTATCTAGTTGTTAGTAAATGACACTGACAGTGTTAAAACTTTAGAGTTCATAACGCCCTTTCATGGATTATGGGGAGTCACCATTTAATGGTAAAAAAATGGGGTTCTTAGAGCTGAATGACTGGATCAAGGACACAGCTGATAAGGGGTAGCTCTAAGGTGGAACCCATGACTTTAGAAACAAAGGTCATTGTTCTGTCCGGCGCAAGAGTTGTTTCAGTTGCATACGGTATAAATTATAGACTAGTGTCTATTATATACTAGTATTGATATGAACATGTAAAATACTATGTGTATATATATGTGCACAGCATTTATGTAAAGTATAATTATATATGCATTCATATATATTTACAAATGCGTATCTGTATGCACATATTACGTATTTCTTTCAAACTGATTGAATCAAAGTTCGCTATTATGGTATAGGGCCAGGTTTTGGCTCTGGTGAAAATGTGCATTTGAATTCTGGCCTGCCAGAAAAGATGTCAGTTCTCATACTTATTATGTATACATTGAAGAGGATGGTTAATTGTGAGTGTAAAGACAAGGTAAAGAAAACAAATGGGAAGGAAAGCTTGTGTAAACTGCACTTTTATAACTCACAATAAAACAAAGAGGACAGCTGTACGTATGTCCTTTGCGTACAGCACAGAGCCCCTGTACTCCTTCAGCACTCTTTTTCCTTTCACAGCAAAATAGCTCATTTGTCCAGAACAGTGCAGTGATGGGGACTCACTGGGTAAAATGCTTGCTCAGCTTCTCTGCTTTTTTCATTTCATTTCCATGCATATTTTACTACAAGTGGCTAAAATGCTTCTTTCAACCTGAGGTTTGTGCATCAGCTGCTCTAGGCTCAGGGAGGCTGGGAGTTGGCCTTCTTATCATTGTTAGCCTGTGTTGGTTTACCAGGAGCCGTGAGCAGTCCAAATGGGACCCCCATCAGCAGGTCACAAAGCATGCTGCATCTCCTCTCCTGCACACGAGAGCTCGGTGACCAGTTTTCAGCCTCTGCATGAGGGACCCATCTCAAAAAGTCAGAGCCACCATATGAACTCAGTGGGCAGGTTCCTGAGGTTCAAGAAGTTCACTGTGAGACAGACCGTGCCCACCAACTTTATTTTTAAATTCCTTGTTGCTGTTTAGTCACTCAGTCATGTCTGACTCTGTGACCCCACTATAGCATGCTAGACTTCCCTGTCCTTCACCATCTCCTGGAGTTTGCTCAAACTCATGTCCATTGAGTCAATGATGACATCCAACCATCTCATCCTCTGTCATCTGCTTCTCCTGCCTTCAATCTTTCCCAGCATCAGGGTCTTTTCCAATGAGTCGGCTCTTCGCATCAGGTGGCCAAAGTACTGGAGCTTCAGCTTCAGCATCAGTCCTTCCAATGAATATTCAGGGTTAATTTCCTTTTGTTTTGATGAGCTTGATCTCCTGGCCGTCCAAGGGACTCTCAAGAGTCTTCTCCATCACCACAATTTGAAAGCATCAATCCTTCGGCGTTCAGTCTTCTTTGTGGTCCAACTCTCACATCTGTGCATGACTACTGGAAAAACCGTGGCTTTGACTTTACACGATCAAAAATGTTGACATTTGAAAATTCATTTCTAATAAGTTGAGGAGGTAGTTTTCGGTCACCAGCATATCAACAGTATGTGTGATGTCCGGGGAAGAGAGGCAGAGACCCCTGTGATGGGCTTTTGTTGGCCACATGTTCAGGGCGACTCTTTCTGTGAGTGACCTGGGACTGTAAATGTACTTTATAATGCTACCTTCCTTTTCCACAAAACCGGTACCGTTAATGTAATGCACCAACACTGATCTTGCGACTGTCAAGCAGTCCTTATATCATAACCTTGGGAGAATGGTGCACTTAAGATTCCATTCTTGACCCACAGTCAAGAATTTTTATAGAAAACTCAATGGTGCCTTAATGACTATTGATATCTCCTAGCTCTCAAAGCTTGGTCTAGTAACAGAAACTTTTAAAAGGTTCTGTCTAGAATTACCATCTGTTGTCCTCATGTATTAGACTCTGTGTTAGTTAATAATGGTGAACACATATGGTTCTGCAAGGGTACAGAGAAATGGTTGATGGGGCACCATCCATAACCAAGAGGAGAGCTCAATCAGCACTTGGGGGACAAGCAGGCTACTTGGGTGATGCTCTAATTCAAAGCCCTGCTCCCTATGAATGAACTCTGCACAGTTGGTTCTTAAAGTGTGTTTGTTGCTGCTGTAAACCCCAGATTGCTATTGTCTCACTGTCCCTGGACTTTTATGCCTACATAAAACCCACCATAGCATTGGATTTAGATACCATTTAGTACAACACCACTACTGAAATCATAAAGTATACTTAAAATATACAAGCCATGGCAATGCCTCACTAATATGTATCAAGCAGGGAGGGAAAGCTCTAAATCACTATATAAACAGTGTGTGTGTGTGTGTGTGTGTGTGTGTGTGTGTGTGTGTACCCAGTTGTGTCCAACTCTTTGGGACCCCATGGACGTAGCCTGCCAGCCTCTTCTGTCCATGGAATTTTCCAGGCAAGAATACTGGAGTGGGTTGCCATTTCTTTCTCCAATATGAACAGTGTAGATTCACCATATATAATACATATATTGGCAGTAGATTCTATTCACTGATGTAAAGCAGGCATGGGACAGCATTTTGATGGCTATATCTCAAGTGCTATATATTTCCATAGGCAAAAAAGTAGGTGCAAGAGCCAAAAACATAGTAGCCAATAACTTTTGAGGGAAGTGAAGTCGCTCAGTCGTGTCTGACTCTTCACGACCCCATGGACCGAAGTCCACCAGGCTCCTTGGTCCGTGGGATTTTCCAGGCACGAGCACTGGAGTGGGTTGCCATTTTCTTCTCCAGGGGATCTTCCGACCCGGGGATCGAACCTGGGTCTCTTGCATTGTAGGCAGACACTTTTATAGTCTGAGCCACCTAACTTGTGAGAGTAGTGTCTAAAACCAGCAGTGATTTTCCTTAGCCCTCCCTGTTTCTTGCCACACCCTATTAAGCCATTCTTGTAAAGGTGTTCGCAGTTAATAAAGTTCCTGCAGACATGTCTTCATCATTTCACGGGACACTGTACACGTTGTGTCTAACACCACGGGTTTTAGAGCAGCCAGCCCAAAACGTTGTCTGTGAGGCTGATTTGTTGGGTGATCTTGAATAAATTATTTAAATGTTCTAAGCCTCGGTTTCCTCTTTTACAAAATTGGCAAAATAATATCTACATTTTAACACAGAAGAAACGAACGAACTACATAAAGACACTGATGCATGTCTAGGACTTCCTGTCCGTCCCGTGGTTAAGATGGCGTGCTTCCAGTGCGAGGGGTCTGGGTTTGATCCCTGGTCAGGGAACTAAGATCCCACATACCTCGCACTGTGGCCAAAAATTTATTTTAAAAAGGATGCACAACAAGCACTTAGGACAGTAACTGGTTTAAACACTCAATGAATATTAGATATGTTGATAGCTAGACTTGGATTTCCAAACCTAGTTGCATACTTGAGAGGTATAGCGAGACTGTATTGTCATTATCATCATTGCTATTCTGACAGATAATAAATTGAGGTGTCAGGTGTGATCCAATTCTCTAGGCAGTTACTGGTTTATGTGTAAATTAACAGGTTGGTTTTGTGATTTATATACTTCCTTCTCAGAGCACAAACAGCAGGTATTGATTTCCTGGACTCTGATGGGAATAGGGACCCTGACCAGAGAGACTTTCTAAGCCTGTAATGATAGCAGTGACATGCAGACTGTGGGAGAATTTACCAATATCATTGTTGCCTTCTAAGGCCCCTTTAGAAACTCCTCCCAGGCTTCCCAAGCTCATGATATGCCTTCCATGCCAACTTCTATAACCTGTTATTTTAACTCTCATATTGCAGGGTAATTGTGTATCTGCTTCTTCACTCTACTGTATATGTATTGAGAACAGCCTGTATCTTTTCATCTTTGCCTCTCAAATGCCTAGAACAGAAGCTGGCATGGAAGAAGCACTCAATACTTGTCTGCTGAATGACTGAAATGACCTGACCACGATTATAGAGAATAAATGGCAAATTCACAGCTTAAACCCATACCTTGTGACTACAAATCCCTTATATTGTTTCCATAGGCTAAAGCAGGGTGATTGAGTCTCATGTCTTAAGAGTGGGAGATTCTACTTACTCCTCATAGAAATTAATCCCAGTTAAGGACAGAAAGATACAGTGATATTAAAAAAAATAAATAAAACCAAAGTACAAACTCATATTGTTAGCTGCTTCAGTATGATTTGTTTTTAAAATCACCAGCTGAGTACTATTCTTGCCTCGGAGAATGCGGGTGTGTAAGTGTGTGTGTGTGTGTGTGTGCGCGCTCACACATATGCACACACGCAACTACACTAATCCGGCTCTAAGTGCTTTAAATGTAATTTATAGTTCTTTCTCTTATGATAACATTTGACCTAATTTTTGTCTAAGCAATAAATTCCCAAATAACAGCGGCCCTATAGGCAGGAAATAGCTAACAGTGCAAAGAAATATATTTTCTGAATAAAATCAGTACTTCGTCTTCCTCATACACAGAACTACTTATTGAGAATAGGAGACTGTTTTCAGGTTCTGTGTTTCAGAAACATACTTTTCTCAGTGGGCTGCCTAGGTCTGTCTGAAAAACAGTATTCATCAAACAGACTAATTCTCAGTTTCAACAGAAAATGCTGCTGCTGCTGCTGCTAAGTATCTTCAGTCGTGTCCGACTCTGTGCGACCCCACAGACGGCAGCCCACCAGGCTCCACCATCCCTGGGATTCTCCAGGCAAGAACACTGGAGTGGTTGCCATTTCCTTCTCCAATGCATGAAAGTGAAAAGTGAAAGTGAAGCCGCTCAGTCGTGTCCGACTCCTAGTGACCCCACGGACTGCAGCCCACCAGGCTACCCCGTCCATGGGATTTCCCAGGGAAGAGTATGGAGTGGGGGGCCATTGCAACAGAGAGAAAATGGCTCAGTTTTCAGAGACTGAGAAGGACTGTGAGGTTTCATTACTCCCACAAGGCCCTTTCCTGTGGTCCCACTGCTTAGGAGAGCAAGTTCTCTGGTTACTAGTGAAGATGAGACTGCTCAGGGTCCATGGGGCTTATTTCTCATGTAAACACAGCATTCTGCTGAGAGCTTGTCCAACTGTGTGCCCTGCTCTTTCCTAGATGCTCCCATGAACTGGTCAAGGCAAACAGCCAAAGCGGGTGGAAGCTGGGGTCGTGACAATAATAATTCAGCAGGAGATGGGATTCTTCATAATCCTAGGAACATTTCCTGCATATCTGGTCAATCAGAAAGGAAGACTTGCATTTGGTTGTACAGATGACTTTTTAAGATAATTCAAGAATGAGCGAACTTTTGAATTAAACCTAAGTAGATGGCGACTTAATGAGTTGAAAATACTGAACAGTTATACTCCCCTGGGGATCCAAGAAGATAGGGCAGTAGTTGAACTCAGATTAGCTGAGCTTTTCCACTAATAGCTTCGCATCAACCCTCATCATTGAGAACATATATTACCTTTAGTCACACTCTTAATCCAGTTTAGCAGCTTTTCATTGTGACTATTCATTTCAAGCTTTACTAAGTGCTGGTCGGTAAGGCTCTGGAATTAGAGAAATCCAGAATTTACTATAAACCACTCTGCCAGGAGCTAGCCAAGGTGATAAATGTGTAACTTGTATCTTCATTCTCATGTCACCATTGTTCTCATGTCACTTTCAGATTCCGAGCCAAACTTTAAAAAATTAGGTATTCAGGAAGCCCTTGGACAGATGTCATCCATCACGAGTGACACTTCCATAGGTACACAACAAAGCACTCTATCAGGATTTGATAGAAACAAGGAAAATGATAACAAGGTACAAATATCCTTTGAGACAAACAGGTCAACCCCAAATACATCCTACTAGCCTGACCTACTACCTTAGATCTGCAGAAATGAAATAAAAAAAAGAAGCATACACTCTTCTGTGGCAAAACTATAAGTAGATTTTGGAGGATCCTTGCATTTGGTTGCTCTTTGGAGAATTGGGTTATTCTGATATTTATGGTTCTATTTTAAATGAATTGATTAAAGTAATATGTTGTTATTTCCCCTCAAAACACTTCTATTATTTCAGAAAAGAAAAAGTGAAATCTCTAAGACACTAAAGATCTTCCATGGCATGACTCTAAGTTACTTCTGGGTTTCTATTATATCTTTATATTGGAGAAAGAAATAGCAACCCTCTACAGTATTCTTGCCTAGGAAATCCCATGGACAGAGGAGCTTGGCGGGCTACAGTCCCTGGGTTCACAACAAGTCGGACATGACTTAATGGCTAAACAACAACAACCTATCTTTATATATACCCAGTGTTACAGAGAAGTCAATGCACCTAGTTCCATACACATGTCGTATATGCTTTGGTTCTTGATGTCGTCCCAAGCACGAATGTTCATGTACCAAACATCTGTCCACTGACATGATATTCATTCTGGAAAGTCTTACTTAAACATTTTCTCTTATTTGAAATGAATCTCAACTTAGCACTAAAAAAGTCATCATGGGGATTTCCCTGATGGTTCAGTGGCCAAGACTCCACACTACCAATGCAAAGGGCCTGGGGTTTGATTCCTAGTCAGGGAACTAGACCCCACATACCATAACTAAGAGTTCACATGCCTCATCTAAAGATCCCGCATGCAGCAACGAAGATCAAAGATGCCGTATGCTACAACTAGGACCCAAGAAAACTAGGTAAATATCAAAAAAGAAGTCGTCATGAGTCATTACTGGTGACACGCAATAGCAGTTGACAAGTAGATCTTATCTCGTACAGAAAATCTATCAACGTCTTTTGCCTGCCTGGATGTTGTGTTGGGGATTCTGAAACTGCCCACCAGTGGGAAAAAAACAAAGAGCAATTAATTAATAATGTCTGCAAGGGACACTGGAGCAGGGCAGCCATAGTCTTGCCATCTCTGCAACAGACTATGCTTAGTGATGTTGGTATTACTGCTTATCTGATCCTATATGCTCTATAGTGCCTTGTTCCTCTACATTCAGTAGGTGCTTAAGGCATGCTCTTTGGATAAACTGCATTGCAAGGAGAAATGCTGTATGCAGGCTGGAAGCAAGGATAGATTGCTGGCTATTCAGGTTGTAATAAGATAGAAAGGTTTCTGATAGAGGCCAAAGATTTCTTGCCTAGAAGATTTTAGGACACAGGTTACAACCCTTTTGTGCAAGATGCTTTATATCCAGTTCTGCTGAAGCAAGGTGATATACTTAGTCATCTCTTGGGTACTTTTCAGATTGAGGAGCCAATGATTTCTAGAGTTTCGGAAAATCATTAAATATTGCACAGACTATAATATTTATGAACACAATGTTGGTGTCAGAACTGGTGAAATCTGACCTGTCCCAGGCCTCACCAGCTCCAGTGCAGCCATGGAAACATAGCAACAGCAGCAATTCAAAATTCCCCAGCTCTTATCTTTCCTTCTCACATGCAGCCTCTGGCCACTTGAGCTTCACTCTGTTATTTCTAGGAACCAACAGACTCTCCCTTGGACTGCAAGGAGATCAAACCAGCCAATCCTAAAGGAAATCAGTCCTGAATATTCATTGGAAGGGCAGATCCTGAAGCTGAAGCTCCAATCCTTTGGCCAGCTGATGCAAAGAACTGACTCACTGGAAAAGACCCTGATGCTGGGAAAGATTGAAGGCAGGAGGAGAAGGGGAAGACAGAGGATGAGATGGATGGCATCACTGTCTCGATGGACATGAGTTTGAGCAAGCTCTAGGAGTTGGTGATGGACAGGGAAGCCTGGTATGGTACAATCCATGAGGTCACAGAGTCAGACACAACTGAGCAACTGAACTGAACTGAACAGACTTTCCTATATTCCTTCTCTTCAGATCTTACCTATAATCCATATCCATTGGTTTTTGCCTGCAGCCCTTCTCCACAGGGGATCACAGACCATCTGTCATTATCTTCAACACCCTCCCACCCAAATCTCAGGGCACCTCCTCTTCCTGGAAGGTAGGGGCCTGTGCCCTGACAGAAACGTGCCTGTCGGTCTGGCTGACTACATCACCTCCATGGGACCTCATGACAGCTAAACCTAAGTCTACAGGGGCTTGTTGGTGAGTTTTCCGGAACCACCAACAAGAGGGTGGGGCCCTCCTAACTGGAAGAAAAGCTATGACCAACCTAGACAGCATATTAAAAAGCAAAGACATTACTTTGCCATCAAATGTCCATCTAGTCAAGGCTATGGTTTTTCCAGTAGTCATGTATGGATGTGAGAGTTGGACTATAAAGAAAGCTGAGCACCGAAGAATTGATGCTTTGAACTGTGGTGTTGGAGAAGACTCTTGAGAGTCCCTTGGACTTCAAGGGGATCCCACCAGTCCATCCTAAAGGAGATCAGTCCTGAGTGCTCATTGGAATGACTGATACTGAAGCTGAAACTCCAATACTTTGGCCACCTGATTTGAAGAGCTGATTCATTTGAAAAGACCCTGAAGCTGGGAAAGATTGAAGGCAAGAGGAGAAGGGGATGACAGAGGATGAGATGGTTGGATGGCATGAGTTTGGGTAAACTCCGGGAGTTGGTGATGGACAGAGAGGTCTGGTGTGCTGCAGTCCATGGGGTTGCAAAGAGTTGGACACGATTGAGTGATTGGACTGAGCTGAACATTGTAGGTACCATCTGCAAAGTGATGTAAGTTGTAGCAAAGAAGTATATTCCCTGTCTTGGAAATCCTAGCCAGAACAGTCACTGATAATTGTGGGGCAATCAGATTAAATGTGCTTTGAGACATACAACAACAAAAAAAAATATCCATTTCCTTGGCATTTGAGTGGTTTTAGTGAATGTCTTTTGATTTTTCCTTTAGCTATTAATCCAGAATCTTATTGCACTTCCTTTACAAAAAAAACAAATTTTTTTTTTTTGCTTCCTTCAAATTGAGGTGGATTTCTTTCTCAGGAGAGTTCATATAAGTGTTCTCTGATAGCAAGCAGAAAGCAATTTGAAAATAAATTTGGAAGCAGAAATCTAGCTATTTTCCTCATTTCTGCTGAACTTCTTAGGTCTGGTTTTCAGAGTGATCAGTTTATAAGGATGTGGAAAAGAAAGCTCCTAAATGTCATTTGAACTGAGATAATCCTCAGGTGTGTGGCAAACCAATTGTCTTAAGAAACCTTTTTATTAAACTCCACCATCACTCTCCTTTCTAAATGAACTGCTATTAAATTTCCAAATCAATATCTCTACCAGTTGCATTACTTTTTAATGGATATGAATTGACACCTTAATTCAGTCCAATGGAGCCTGAACTAGCTTGGGGAAAGGAGATGGTAGAAGAAAAGAAAAACAAGACTACTGCCCTTTTGTGTATTTGTGTAGTAGCTCAGCTGGTAAAGAATCCGCTGGCAATGCAGGAGACCTCGGTTCAATTCCTGGGTCGGGAAGATCCCCTGGAGCAGGAAACAGCTACCCACTCCAGTTTTCTGGCCTGAAGAATTCCATGGACTATATAGTCCATGGGGTCACCAAGAGTCGGATACGACTGAGCGACTTTCACTTTCAAAATTTCATGTGAGACGATTAGATAGCATCACTGACTCAATGGACAGGAATCTGAGCAAACTCTGGGAGACGGTGAAGGACAGGGAAGCCTGGTGTGCTGCAGCCCATGAGGTCACCACGAGTTGGACACAACTTAGTGACTGAACAACAACAAAATCTTATGTATTTAAAACGCATGTATGTACATAAATGTACAAGACCACACACAGAAAATGGACATGGCATTGTCTTCATCAGTGCGTGATCACAGTCATAGATAAACATGGGAACACACAAGCCTGGTACCTGAGTGGGTAGCTCTACACTGTGTATAACCAATGTGTGCTATTGGTTTAGCTCAGAGTTGAAAGCAAAAGTGAAAGTCGCCCAGTCGTGTCTGGCTGTTTGTGACCCCATGGACTATACAGTCCATGGAATTCTCCAGGCCAGAATAATGGAATGGGTAGCCTTTCCCTTCTCCAGGAGATCTTCCCAACCCAGGGATTGAACCCAGGTCTCCTGCATTGCAGGTGGATTCTTTACCAGCTGAGCCACCAGGGAAGCCCAGCTTAAAGTTATGAGTGGATTAATGAAAATACAGGTATACTGCTTCAAGGATAATAACTGTTAAGGATAATTTATTGTACTTTTCTTCCTTTTGTATATAATGTGTGTATAACAGCATCACCCAATGATTAGCTGTTGTTCCTGGGAAGTGTTCTCCTAACCCCATTAGGATGAGGAGATATATCAAAGTTCAAATCAAAGGCAATGTATAGAAAATAGTGAATACTATTTTCAAAAGCTCAGATAAATGTTGTCTTAGAGGAATATTGAAGAATGTAATTTTGTTTCTTTAAAACCTCACTTCAGTTATTTAAAATAAATTTTATAAGGAAATATCTCCTAATATATTAGCTATTTCCCTGCCTTTGAAAACAGAATACACATCCTGAATATAAAGTAGTGCCTTAAAAACAGTTTCTTACTGTGATAATCTGCCACTGAAACATCTTGGGACAGACTTCATAATTTTTTCTCTTATACTACATGCTCTCAGATTGATGTTCTCATTGAGGTTTTATGCTTGTTTTCATCATTTTATTGTTTCTTTCTTGCCAGGCTAGTAAACCCTGGCCTCTATCAATATCAATATTAATACTAACACTGATACCAATAACCAAGTATGTTACAACTGTACACAAAATAAGAGTAATATATCCTGATGGAGTACTGAGAAGTACTTAACATGACTAAGATACATGAGCTTTGTGTCATCGAGTTTGGCTATTAAAAAGCTCTTTATTCTCTTCTTGGTTTTTGACTCATCAATTTGTCATAAATGAGGTTGCTGAATGTTTGGGGCTATTATATTTTCCTATCTCTTTATCTATATTTGTTAATGTACACATATATACATGTATATAGCTGATGTTAAAAGAGACACCACTTAATGTGATTATACCAGAATTATTTACAACTGTGCAGATTACACAGCAACATAAAATGCTTATGATGCAACATTATCTTAGAAAAAGAAAGCAAGATGCTGAGTGGTATATTACTTATAACAGGAATTATCAAAAATTCTCTAAGGCTGTGGAAAAAAGGCCAAAGAGAACTAAGTGGAAAGAGGCATTCATTATTAGGTTAAGGTGATGGCATTATACTTTTCTATATTTCTAAAACTTCTGCAGGGTTGTATGCTCAGTCACTCAATCATGTTTGCATCTTTTCGACCCCATGGACTGTAGCCTGCCAGGCTCCTCTGTCTGTGGGATTCTCCAGACAAGAATACTGGCATTAGCATTGTTAAGTTAATTAAATAAGGTCATCAGCGTGGGGTGGTTCTCATACCTTAGCAGCCTATCTAAACAAATGAAACCTAAGCCCAAAATGCATCACTGGGATGACCCTGAGGGATGGGATGGGGAGGGAGGTGGGAGGAAGGTTCAGGATGGGAAACACATGTACACCCATGGCTGATTCATGTCAATGTATGGCAAAACCACTGCAATATTGAAAAGTAATTAGATTTATAGAACAGACTCATGGACTCTGTGGAAGAGGGCAAGGGTGGGATGTTATGGGAGAATGGCATTGAAACATGTTAATTATCATATGTGAAATCACTCGCCAGCCCAGGGCTGATGCTAGGGGCTGGTGCACCGAGATGACCCAGGGGGAGGGAATCGGGAGGGAGGAGAGAGGGGGGTTCTGGAGGGGGAGCATATGTATACCCATGGCAGTTTCATGTCAATGTATGGCAAAACCAACACAATAAAGTGAAGAAAATTTTAAAAAAAAAAGAAAGAAAAGTAATTAGCCTCCAATTAAAATAAATATATTAAAATTTTTTCTTTTTTAAAAGAAAGAAAGAAAAAAAAATATCTGGAAACCAAAGGACGACCAATCACTAACAGCCGACCAGGCTTTCTCAAACAATGCAACTGCTAAAGCTGTAGCCAATCAAATACTCCCTTGCTTTGCTTCTGCCTCTTTTCTATAGAAGTCTTGCCGCTACCTCCGGTCGCGGAGTGGCCTAGCCACTTCCGGTTTGGCACTTCCCAATTCAAATCAAGTTTTGCTAAAAAAAATACTCTTAAAATTTTTCAGAGGCTTCAGTTTATCTTTCAAGAATATCATTTCAAAAGTTAACAAGCAAAGGTATAGCAGAAACGTCCAGTAAGGGGCCCACAGTTCCTGCCACACCCCCCTCACTGGACGTTTGATTTTCATCAAGTAAGCCTGGCAGCTCTGAATCTTGGACCCAAGGTCTACCAAGGATTTGTTAGAGAAAGGGCATCCTCCCGTTAGGTTCATTTACCTAGCAACAGGGATCCTTACAATGTGAAAGGAAAGTGGGCTTATTAGAGAACAGAGTCCTTAGCACTCTTTTAAAATTTTTGGCAGTTAGTGAGGGATCTCAGTTCTCCCACCAGCCATTGAACCCAGGCCACAGCTGTGTAAACACCAAGTCCTCGCCACTAGCCTGACAGGGAATTCCCAACTATCACTATTTTTGAAGAATATTTGCAATATAATCCCAAGAGGAGTATCTTCTGGCACCAAATGAAAATTTTCCATTTCCATAACATTTAAGAATACATTTGCATTTAAGATCTTAACCATTTAAGATCTCCATCTCAGCTGTGAACATTTGTCAATCCATTCCCTTAGTGTGCATTAATTAAGCTCTTACTGTGTGCCACGCGGTACAGCACACACACTGAACAATAATACTCAAATAGCAACATGGGGCTAATTCATCCTTCTGTATACAAGTCTTCATTCCACAGTTTAGGCCTCATTTCGTTTTGTAAAAAAATAGCTTCAGCATGGGCTTCGGTCCTCTCCTTTCCGAGTTCTCCCTTTCGCCATCTGCTAACAAGTTACATTTAAACTCTTCACCTTGTCGGCCTGATTTTGGAATACAGTGGAAAAGAGGGAAACAGACTTTCCACAGACACGTGAGGTCTGCTCACGATTAATTGCTTACTTTGTTAGATGAAGTCTTAAGGACGATGCAAGTGCGCTCCTAAAGAAGCCAAAGTGACTCTTGCAGACTAAGAGAACTCTGCCTTCTGGTGAAACAAATGGCCTTTTAAAAGGAACAAGCTAACGTTTATTGCAAGGATGCATGTGAACAATTCCATACCAGAGCCAACAGAAAGAACTCAGGAGGTTGCAGAGACCTAGTGTTCAGGCGTGTGGAGAGCAGGCTGAACAGATGCGTCAGCCTTGGCAGTCATCTTCCTTCCAGAAGCATTTTTTTGGTAAGCAGTACACAAAAGCCATATATATGATAATAATCTCAGCACAGTAGACCTTTTCCATGCTGAATAGAAACACTAATTCCTGAGGTGAAATAGCTGCTGGGCTGTGGGTGACAATACTGCCAGCTGATGCTACAAAGTCACAGAAGTGATGCTCGGCATTAAGGGGGTTTTCACAATGATAGCTTTGCACCCTACTCCACTTCCCCTGCAAAAGGATGAGCGACCACCTGGCAGCAGAGACTCAAATGCAAAGGAGAGAGTGGGGAAGGACTTAGAAAAGGTCTGAGGGCATATGTGATGGGAACATGTACGCAGCAGGAGAGCTGGTCAAGAGGAAAGGAGACTAAAATAACTTGGGGCATTTCTGCACTTTCCCTCATAGAGATCATGCAAAGATGTATAAACACATCAAGCACACAATCAAACTGTAAATAAAAAAACCACAGTTTAGAGAAAGATTCCCAGATGCAGCTGTATGTAAATATGCACACACACACGTCACACATACAACATTATGGTTTTATTTAATGTTTTTTCTTAAAAATCTTATCCCAGGAGAGAATTGAGACAAAGCAGGTGTCCCCTTTTCTGTAACCATTTGTGGTTGCCTGGCCGTGGGGCTCAAGGCTTGAGTGTAGTTACTTGTTTCCACCTATAGAGGGCTAACCATTTCCGCTCGTATGCTTTAACTGTGGTCCCAATGCCCTCCTCAAGCCACTTCTCCCCTGATTTTTCCAGGAGTACCTTTTGCTGCTGTTTTTTCTTTCTCTTTCACATTGACTTCTTTCCTCAAGTAGTTATTGAACCATTTCTGGCTCTAGAAGGCTGATATATAGTATCGCACATTAGGGTTTTGTATATATTAATAAATTCTATCATTTGTTGAACCTGCTTATCAATATATAAACTAAGAGGAAAGGGCTGGTCTATACGCTTCACCTCTGTCCTCAGTGTTTACAACAACATCTGGAGCATCGTACAGTGCTCTAAGACCTGTTGCTTTTGTTGTTGTGTCAGTCTCTTGGCAACCTCATGGACTGTAGCCCACCAGGGTTCCCTGTCCTTCATTATCTGCTCCAGAAATAGTGAAGCACCTGGACCAAAGCAGAAACAACATTCAGCTGTGGATGTGTCTCGTGGTGAAAGTACGTCCAGAGGTATAAAGAACAACATGCCTAACCTGTAATGTTAGGTCTGTGAATCGAGGCAAACTGGATGCAGTCAAGCAGGAGATAGTAAGATTGAACATCAACATTTTAGGAAGCAGTGAAAAGGACAGGCACGGGCAAATGTAATTCAGATGACCATTACATCTACTACTGTGGGCAAGAATCCCCTAGAAGAAATGGAGTGGCCCTCACAGTCAATGAAAGAATTGGAAATGCAGTAGTAGAGTGCAGCTTCAAAAACAGCAGGATGATCTCAGTTTGTTTCCAAAGCAAACCACTCAACACCACAGTAACCCAAGCCTATGCCCCAGCCACTGATACCGAAGAAGCTAAAGTTGGTCAGTTCTGTGAAGAACTACAACATCTTTTAGAATCTAAAACAAAACAAAACAAAAAAACATGTCCTTTTCATCATAGGGGATTGGAATGCAAAAGTAGGAAGTCAAGAGATACCTGGAATAACAGGCAGGTTTTGCCCCGAAGCACAGAATGAAGCAAGGCAAAGGCTAGCAGACTTTTGTTAAGAGAATACACTTGCCATATCAAACACTTTGCCAACAACCTAAGAGACAGCTCTATACCTGCATATCACCAGATAGTCAATAGCAAAATCAGATTATGGTCTCTGCAGCCAAAGAAGGAGAAGCTCTATACAGTCAGTAAAAGCAAGAGCTGGAGTTGACTGTGGCTTAGTCATCAGCTCCTTATTGAAAAATTCAGGCTTAAATTGAAGAAAGCAGGGAGAACCAATAGGCCATTCAGGTATGATTTAAGTCAGATCCCTGATGATTATAAAGTGGAGGTGACGAATAGATTGAAGAGATTAGATCTGGTAGACAAGAGTGCCTGAAGAACTATGGATGGAGGTTCATAATACTGTATAGGAGGTAGTGACCAAAACCATCCCCAAGAAAAAGAAATGCAAGAAGGCAAAGTGATTGAGGAGGCTTTACAAATAGCTGAGGAAAGCAGAGAAGTGAAGTTAAGGAAGAAAGGAAAAGATACACCCAACTGAATACAGAGTTCCAGAGTATAGCAAGGAGAGATAAGAAGGCCTTCTTAAATGAACAATGCAAAGAATTAGAGGAAAACAATAGAATGGGAAAGACGAACAATCTCTTTAAGAAAACTGGATATACCAAAGGAAAACTTCATGCAAGGATGGGCACGAAAAAGGACAGAAACGTTAAAGACCTCACAGAAGCAAAAGAGATTAAGAAGAGGTGGCAAGAATACCAGAAGAACTATTTGAAAGAGTTCTTAATGACCTGGATAACCATGATGGTGCAGTCATTCACCTAGAGCCAGATATCCTGGAGTGTGAAGTCAAGTGGGTCTTAGGAAGCGTTACTACAAACAAAGCTAGTGGAGGTGATAGAATCCCAGCTGAGCTATTTAAAATCCTAAAAGATGATGCTGTTAAAGTGCTGCACTCAAAATAAACGACCCAATCAAAAAGTGGGCCAAAGAACTTAACAGACATTTCTCCAAAGAAGACATAAAAATGGCTAACAAACACATGAAAAGATGCTCAACATCACTCATTATCAGAGAAATGCAAATCAAAACCACAATGAGGTACCACTTTACACCAGTCAGAATGGCTGCCATCCAAAAGTCTACAAGCAATAAATGCTGGAGAGGATGTGGAGAAAAGGGAACCCTCCTACACTGTTGGTGGGAATGCAAACTAGTACAGCCACTATGGAAAACAGTGTGGAGATCCCTTAAAAAACTGCAAATAGACCTGCCATATGACCCAGCAATCCCACTTCTGGGCATACACACTAAGGAAACCAGAATTGAAAGAGCCACGTGTACCCCAATGTTCATCGCCACATTGTTTACAATAGCCAGGACATGGAAGCAACCTAGATGCCCATCAACTGACGAATGCATAAGAAAGCTGTGGTACATATACACAATGGAATATTACTCAGCATTAAAAAAAAATTCATTTGAATCAGTTCTACTCAGGTGGACGGAACTGGAGCCTATTATCCAGAGTGAAATAAGCCAGAAGGAAAAACAACAATACAGTATACTAACGCATATATATGGAATTTAGAAAGATGGTAACGAGAACCCTGCATGCGAGACAGAAAAAGGAACGCAGATATATAGAACAGACTCGTGGACTCTGGAAGAGGGCAAGGGTGGGATGATATGGGAGAATGGCATTGAAACATGTTAATTATCATATGTGAAATCAATCGCCAGCCCAGGATTGATGCTCGGGGCTGGTGCACCGAGATGTCCCAGGGGGAGGGAATCGGGAGGGAGGAGGGAGGGGGGTTCTGTAGGGGGAGCATATGTAAACCCATGGTGGTTTCATGTCAGTGTATGGCAAAACCAACACAATAAAGTAAAGAAAATTAAAAAAAAAAAAAGTCAGCAAACGTGGAAAACTCAGCAGTGGCCACAGGACTGGAAAAGATCAGTTTTCATTCCAGTTCCAAAGAAGGGCAATGCCAAAGAATGTTCATACTGCCATCTAATCGTGCTCATTTCACATGCTAGCAAGGTTATGTTCAAAATCCTTCAAGGTAGGTTTTAGCAGTATGTGAACCAAGACCTATGCATCTACCTATGGGATTATATGATCACTAATCCTCATTGATGCAGAGCTGATTTTTATAGTCAGATTTTAAATCTCATTTTACATACAAGTAATCTGGGATTCAGAGACACCAACAACTTTGCACAGGGTCACACAGCCAGTGAGGACAGAAGTGAATTTCAGACATACAACTCTTTGACTTTGAAATATATTTAATTTCTACTACAAAATACTTAATCAAAGAAAGAAAGGGCTTTTATGACCATATAATATTTTATACAAATATAAATATCAAATTGCCCCCTTAATGAAGGACAAAGGAACTTTGCTTATTGGTTGTCTTAGCGGTGTCATACCCAGTATGGAACCTGTCACCTATATTACCTCCTCTATTTAATGTCAGGTCTTCGTTAACCATCTTCTCAATGTCTGCAAAGGTCAGCTGCTCATGTAGGACTGAAATCCTTAATCTCATTCTCATTGGCATTGGGAAATAGCTGCAAATTTATGATACATGGTTTAAGACACCACTTATAAGAAATCAATGGTTTCCCAGCAACTCCTCAGGCTTCAAAAGATGTAGGTATTTCTAAATAAATCCCACTGTATGTGAGTATAAACGTGTGTATGTGTGTGTGTAAGTAATCGCTGTCCTCCACTCTCCTTGCTCTGCTTTCCCCACCTGCTACCTCCCCACTTTACAGCATCTTCACCAAATTCTATGGCTTTTCATTTGTAACCCCTCTTTTCTTTTAAGTATCCATAAAATTGTCATTGGAACAGGAGCAGTGAAAAGAAGAACCAAAAGACTAGCAAAATCAAAATTTGCTGTCCAAATTCCCAGAGCTAAACTTCCTGAGAAGAGCTACAGAACAGACTTTTATGTTAATGTCTTCAAAGGTTGACTCAAACTAATTATTGCTCTTAGCGAGTAACAGGAAAGTTTTTAATATTCTTTCTGCTATAGGGGATTTTTTTAAAACTTTCTTTACTTTATTGTGTTGGTTTTGCCATACAATGACATGAAACTGCCATGGGTTTACATATAGGGGATTTTTAACAAAAGAAAGGGTGCCACCAGCTCCAACTTCAAGACATGTGGACCATCAAAACATCACCTTAAACTCTTTTTGTATTTCAGTGACAAAAAGCCCCTGAAAACGTTTATTTGAGATAGCATGTAAAGAGGAGAAGATAAGTCAAACTGTAACCCAGAAAATATATATAACTATGTGAGAGCTGTACACCTTATGGTACACTGTGAAAGTGAAAGTTGCTCAGTCGTGTCTGACTCTTTGCGACCCCATGAACTGTAGCCCGCCAGGCTCCTCTGTCCATGGAATTCTCCAGGCCAGAATACTGGAGTGGATAGCTATCCCCTTCTCCAGAGGATATTCCTAACCCAGGGATTGAACCTAGGTCTACATTGCAGGCAAATTCTTTATGGTCTGAGCCCCTAGGGAAGCCCTGTGGTACACTGAAGTTCCTTAAATTGTCAATAAGTACAGTACCTTAATGTTGACTTATGAAAAATTCAGATAAATATCTTTACTGTTCAAATGCACTTATTAAAATGTTTTACTATTTAAAATTATCTCAAAGATTTAAAAGGAGATCCCTTCCATTTAACAGATCATCATTAATTTATGACAATGAACCACTGTCAGCCTCAAAGAGCCCCGTATTTGCAACATTGTCCTTAGAAGAAAATGTGACACACTTCTTATAATCGAGTTTCCTCAATAACATGGGCAAAGCTAAAGCCTGTTTGTGTAGTATATAATGCTAAGAAATGTGATGCTCATATATCATAACATTCTGTTTTAAATAATTAACCAAATCTGAATAAAGAAAATTTATCATCGGCTTCTTTTCAGAAATTTTTCAATGACACAGTTACATTTAAGGGTAGAACACTGAACAACAGCATTTTCCCTAGTCATATACAATTTTAGTTGCTGTTATTTTACCTATGTGTTTTCATTTATTTTATTTGTATATCTCTCTTGTTAAAGGGTGGAAAAAGAGTTGTCAGACATGACTGAGTGACTGAACACACAGCCCACACACATTATCATAGAATAAAACTTATTTCTAGTAGCATAAAAATAACCACTCATGATGGCTTAGATGCCAGAAATACGAAGTAGACTGTCAAGGTAATAATGGTGGTGGAGGTTTAGTCACTAACTTGTGTCTGAGTTTTGCGACCCCATGGACTGTGGCCTGCTAGGCTCCTCTGTCTGTGGGGTTCCCAGGCGAGGATGCTGAAGTGGGTTGCCCTTTTCTTCTCCAGGGGATCTTCCGGACCCAGGGATCGAATCTGTATCTCCTGGATTGCAGGCAGATTCTTTACCTACTGAGCTACCAGGAAATAATAAGAGATTCTAAAGAGAACTTTTTATTTTTAAAGTAAAGGTTTAAGAAGCCCTCAGGCAACGGAAATAAGCTGCTTAATTAAGTGATAATATCAGGGGAAAGAACACTGTCAGAGTCTAATGACTCCCACAAAAGGTTCACCAGGTACTGCCAGATAATTCCCAAAATGGATTTTGGTATAAAATTGAGATGTTTACAGGACTCCTTCTTGGCCATTTCAATTTAATTATTTAAATAGAGTACTTATTTTTAAAACCATCATTTTGAGTCTCTCTTTTTGGGAGTTGGATGGCTACAGTAAACAGTGAAATGCTAAATCATTCCACTTGGTTGACACATCTTCCCAAGCATGATGGAAATTTGATTTTAATCTAGTCATCAGCAGATTAAAATTAATCTTATTAGCCTATTCATATAACAAAAAAGAGAATTTTGGTATCTGATGCTCTCATATATATCATGCTCTGCTTGTAAGGAAAGTGTGCAGAGCTGTGAAACTGTGAAGTCTAGCCTGTTTTAATCTTAATGATAGTCCCCTAGAAGTTGGCAAGCTCAAAGTAAGTAGCCTCTCCTATCATTCTAAGAAAATATTGCAGGGGTGCATTCTTGATCTTCAGCAGGATGACACTGTGAAGCAAAGGAGAGCAACAAGGAAGTAACACTGGCCTGACGCAAAGTGGGGTCAGTGCCTCATCTGACAGCATATTAAATGTCTGACCTCGATTGTGTCACTTAACTTCTCCAAATCTCAGTTTTCTTCTCTCACACCTCAAAGACTTGTTGTAAGGATTAAATGGCACTTAAGAGCTTAACATAGAGCCAACTATGCAACAGACAGTAAAACAACAAAGTTAATCAGCATCGCATTTCTCAGTATAACTCGCTCTAGTGAAGCCAGGGTACCCTCGCCCACAGTGTCGCCTGCTGAAGGTCTTGTCTGAGCATGGCTGAGAGAAGGACCATGCCATCCACTCAGTAAGTCCAGCCGCAGAGCCTGCAGCATTATTTCCTTACCAACTCAATGCAACTGCATTTATTAGTTGCTTCCTGCATGCACAGTGCTCTTTTCATAGCATAGATAACACCTCAGGAAAATTTTTTAAGGCAAAAAGAAATGGTCACTGCCTTTGAAGATGCATAAACTTGTGAGTGGAGAGTACAGACTTCCATATTTTACTTTTTGGCAGAAATAGTGATATAGAAAATATAAGCATGAGTATAGAAAAGCCATGCTATATTACTCACTGTGTGTGTGTGTGTGTGTGCTAAGTTGCATTAGTCGTGTCCAGCTCCTTGTGACCCTAGGGGTCATAGCCAGCCAGGCTCCTCTGCCATGTGGTTCTCCAGGAAAGAATACTGAAGTGAGATGCCATGCCCTTTTCCAGGGGATCTTCCCAACGCAGGGGTTTAACCCATATCTCTTACGTCTCCTCCGTTGGCAGGTGGATTCTTTACCACTATCACCACCTGGGAAGCCCATATGACTCATTAATATAGAGGATTTCTCGCAACTCTGCATTCTAAGGGAGTCCAGAACGTTCCCTTGCTGTTGACACACTATTGTTTCCCTCTGGCTGAGGAAGCAGGTCCAAGCAGCAGTGCAGAGGTCTCTTTGCATGTTCAGCTGTCTGAAAGTCTGCTTCTCCAATGCAATCCCTGGACATAAGCTTCCCTGGCCCCTTTCTCATGCACAAAAGCTTCTTCTCTGTTAGGCTTAGACTGTGAGTGTGATGGAGCAAGTGCATGGAATGAACAGCCAATATTTAAAGAAAACAGATTAGACATGCTAAAATATCGGCTGGACTAAAATCAGTTATTCTGCATTTTTAGAACAATTTCTATAACGGTCTATACCATGCATTTATGAAGGAATTAACATCAAAAAGAACAGAATACAAGTGTTTAAAAATAATGTTTTAAGTTAGTGAGACAGAACTGGATCTCCTTGAAGTCTCCTACAGGACACCCACATAGAAACTGTGTGCGTGATTTCTCATCAATATATACACATAACTCCTCTACTTTGGGGCTGGGAGTAAGCTCTGGTAATAAAAGTCTCAAGTAGTGATCCCTTGTTCTTGCTTGGTAGTTGAATTGCACCTACATTCTTGCCAAAGACCGTTAATGTTTCCTTTTGCACAGCCTACCCTCACCACATCTGACTGAGGTAACCACCTGGGATATAGCCAGCTGGTCTTACTTCTTTCATTTCAGTTTAAGGTAATGTATATCATGTGATATGGGTTTCCCTGATGGCTCAGTGGTAAGGAACCCACTTGCCAATGCAGGAGACACAGGAGGCGAGGATGTGATCCCTGGGTCAGGAAGGTCCCCTGGAGAAGGAAATGGTAACTCACTCCAGTATTCTTGCCTGGGAAATCCCATGGACAGAGGGGCCTGGCAGGCTTTTGTCAACTGTACCCGACTTTGGTCTCGGGTTGGGAGGCTGAGGCCAGGTCTCAGTGTTAGCCGAGTACACACCCTCTGGGCCACTGGGACAAGGGGGAAGAGCCATACGACCCGTGAAGTATCCGTCAGTTCAGGTCAGTCGCTCAGTCGTGTCCGGCTCTTTGTGACCCCATGGATTGCAGCACGCCAGGCTTCCCTGTCCTTCACCAACTCCCCGAGCTTATTCAAACTCATGTCCATGGGATCGGTGATGCCATCCAAGCATCTTATCCTCTGTCATCCCCTTCTCCTGCCCTCAATCTTTCCCAGCATCAGGGTCTTTTCCAATGAGTCAGCTCTTCGCATCAGGTGCCCAAAGTGTTGGAATTTCAGCTTCAGCATCAGTCTTTCCAATGACTATTCAGGACTGATTTCCATTAGGCTGGACTGGTTGGATCTCCTTGCAGTCCAAGGGACTCTCAAGAGTCTTCTCCAACACCACAGTTCAAAAACATCAATTCTTCTGCGCTCAGCCTTCTTTATTCACAAAGCATTGAGAGGGGCCAAAAAGGGCCCCGGCTACTCTGCTTGCTGACTCTTCCTGAATCCTGCTAAGGACTCTGGATGCAGTCCTGGCCCATTCCCTACTGGCCGACTCTGACAGAAGGGGTACCAGCTTGCTGATGCCAGGGTACACATTCTCAGCAGCCAGGATGGGTGAGAGTCAGAGCAAGGGCTGACATCATTCCTTGGCCACAGGCACAACTCTTATCCACTTTCAACAAGACAGTCCTATAACGTTTTGAAGAGAATATTTGGACCCACCTTCTGTCTTCTTAATTGTATCTTAAAGTTCTTGGTTTTTCACAGCCAGTTCTGAGGTTCCAAGATTGGACTTTTCTGTGGTTAGAATCCAGGCCCTGGCACTTCCTCATCACATGATCTTAATCTCTCTAAGGCTCTGTTTCTGCATTTGTGAAATAGGGTTAATGATAGTTCCTTTCTCCCAGGGTTGTATTAAGCTGCATAGACAAAGCGATTCAGAATAACTGGCCTGTGATAAATACACAGTAAATGTTAGCCCTCACGGTCATCATCATCAGCAGCAGCAACAGCCTCATAATTATTAAAATCCCTACCTTCTTTGGAAGACTCTAGTGCCAGAGACTGCAAAGACAGGAGATGCAGGTAGGCTATACCAAACATGGCCATATCACCCAGGATTGCTAATCCCTGCACTGATGCCATTTTGCCTCATGCTGGGGTTTGTGGTTATTTTTAACCACATTTAGGAGAATTAAATTCACAGCCGTTTCTAGGCTGTTTAGTGGAATTATTTTTCTAGTGCCTGTGTTTCGTGAGTGCTTTTGTACTCATTGATTTAGACTTGCAATTATTTTCTGAACACACGCCAGCAAAATGGCATCAAAAGCATAAACAAACAGGAGAAAACAAAAAGCCTTTTGTTTTATGAAATTTTACTTAACTATTAATTTTACTGAATACAATTTCACTTGTTAGAAAACACTGATTTTAATATTTTCCATTGCAGGTTGTCTTTTTCTATCTTATTTCTATGAAATTCTAAAGTACTGTCTAGTTACTTAGACAAAGACGATTGTGATGAGCAGCCAGAAGTCATGGTCTTCTCAACTAAGAATCAAAAAAAGGAAGAAACGCTAGGAGAGGCAAGGAGGAACTGGGTATTGCATACTGTGGTGGGCAAACCCTAGGTGGACCCCTGATTCATGCCTTCTTGTTTTCTCACCCTTGTGTGATCCCTTCCCCTTGTGTGGGCAGGAACTGTGACTTGTTTGTCCTCAATAGAATATAGCTGAGGTGATGGGATGTCATTTCTGTGATTGGGAAACACAGGATTCCCACCCTTCCTGGTTTGATGAAGTCTATAAACTTTGTTGGGGTGGCCCACACGGCAAAGAACTGGGGGTGCCCTCTAGGAACTGGGAACTGAGGATCTTTCCGTCAATAGCTGTTAGGGCCCAGCCGGCTGATGCGATCAGCAAGAGCCATTACGGTCGGAGCACTGCAAGCCTGCTGCCATATAAGGCGCTGATTACGCGCCAGCCATACATTCGGCTGGCAAATCACCAAAAGGATCATGCGGCGAACATATATCCGACAGGCCAATCACCCACAAGACACGTACTCCCTATATGCCTGTCAGAGCTCCTCCCTTCCTTTCCCCTCCCTCCCTTCCTCCCCCTATATAATCTCCTTGCGCTCAATAAAGTTTTGCAGCTTGATCAGAATCCTTGTCTTGCTGCCATTCTTTGCGCCTCTTGTCCCAACCCTTTCATCCGTTTTCAGGTGGATTTGGAGCCTCCGTTGATTGCTCTGCGGGCCAGAGCGACTGCACCCAGCTAGCGGCCGGAGCAAATAGCTAGTAAAGATCTGAGCCTTTCAGTCATATGACCGCAAGGAACTGAGCTCTGTTAACAACACATGAGCTTGGAAGTGGACCCTTCCACAGTCAAGCCTTCAGATGAGACTGTGGCCTTGGCCAACACATGATTGCAGCTTTGTGACACCCTGTAGCAGAGGACCCAGCTGAGCCAGGCCTGGACTCCTGACTACAGAAACTCTGAGGTAATAAGTGTGTGGAGGGTTTTAAATTCAATTTTATTTTTTATGGGAGTATCATTGATTTACAATGCTGTGTTAGTTTCAGGTGTACAGCAAAGCGATTTAGTCATGTCTGACTCTGGGCAACCCTAGGAACTGTAGCCCTCTAGGCTCCTCACCCATAGGATTCTCCAGGCAAGAACATTGGAGTGGGTTGCCAAGCCACTCAGTTATACATATGCATACATCCACTCTTTTTCAGATTCTTTTCTCATACAGGTTATTACAGAATATTGAGTAGAGTTCCCTGTGCTACACAGTAGGTCCTTGTTGATTTTTAATTTACACTAAAAGTTGTGTTACTTTGGCCATCTGAAGCAAAGAACTGACTCCTTAGAAAAGACCCTGATGCTCGGGAAGATTGAAGGCAGGAGGAGATGGGGATGACAGAGGATGAGATGGTTGGATGGCATCACTGACTCATGGACATGAGTTTCAGCAAGCTCCAGGAGTTGGTGATGGACAGGGAGGCCTGGCGTGCTGCAGTCCATGGGGTCACAAAGAGTCAGACACGACTGAGAGACTGAACTGAAAAGTTGTGTTACAGCTTAACTTGAAATTTTTCTTTTTTAAATTTTGTTAATTTTTATTTATTTATTTATTTTTAAATTGGAGTACAATTGCTTTATGATGTTTTGTTAGTTTCTATTGTAGAAAACCATGAATCAGCTTGATTGGATTGGATTTAATTTTTTATTTAATTTGACTGATTTCATTTGGTTTGGTTTGATTTTATGTATTCAGTTTGATTTTACTGGATAGTAAACAGGCCTTTAGTGATGTGGTGGTGAGTTGTGGAGGGGGGGAGGCATTCTGTGGGCCTATGATGAGGCAGTGTTTAGTGAGCTCATGCCTTTGGACTGTGAATTTCACAAGTATTTCTGCGTTTTTTCCCTCCCCCTTCAGGTGAGACAGGATGGCTAGATTACACTGGCCCTGGGAACAGGCATACATACCTCAGAGGCATTATGGGTTTGGTTGCAGACCACTGCAACAGAACAGATACTTTAATAAAATATTCACATGAATTCTTTTGGCTTCTTAATGCATATGAAAGTTATATTATGCATATATTCCCTCCTTGTGTGTTGTTTTAAGCCACTAAGTTTGAGATAATATTGTTATGCAGCTCCAGGTAACTAAAAATGACATCTATTAATGCCAGTCACTGGATTGTTACTTTCACATATGTAGCTTCACAGTACTCCCAATAATTTGGGGAAGATGGTTTATTCATAATTTTAGAGAGAGAACTGATGTTTGGGGATGTTAAATAACTTTCCTAGGGCTACTCAGCTATACTGAGCTAGGGTTATAATTCATAGAGAGAAAGAGATTTGTGTGATTTGTATTTTTTGTTTTGATCAAAATGTGCTAAGTTAGGTAAGGGGTGTCTCTTACTTTTATTCTTCATAAGTGAAATGAAAAGGATTTTAAAATATCTGTTCCATGAGAACTAGTAGGACTGATGAGATAATGCCTTCAAGAAACTCCTTGCTCCTTGAAGTAAAGCTTGTAAATACAGTTAATATTTGAAATAACTTAAAAAATGTTAAATTATAAGTGAATTACTGAGGAAGTACTTGCTTTCTTACATTTATTTCTTCTTTGTAACTAAAAGATGGTTACTTAACAAGAATGCAATTTATCTAGCAATATTACACAGAAAGTATGTTAACTATCATTTCTAGGAATGGACATGGAAAGTAAATGAGTCCTTTTCTGACATACACAGAATTCCTTTTTATCATTCTTTATGCTCTGGAAAATTTGCAAAAATGATTGCTTATTTATTTGCAGCTTTTTAAGGAACCTCCACACTGTTTTCCATAGTGGCTGTACTAGTTTGCATTCCCACCAACAGTGTAAGAGGGTTCCCTTTTCTCCACATCCTCTCCAGCATTTATTGCTTGTAGACTTTTGGATGGCAGCCATTCTGACTGGTGTAAAGTGGTACCTCATTGTGGTTTTGATTTGCATTTCTCTGATAATGAGTGATGTTGAGCATCTTTTCATGTGTTTGTTAGCCATTTTTATATCTTCCTTGGAGAAATGTCTGTTAAGTTCTTTGGCCCACTTTTTAATTGGGTTGTTTATTTTTCTAGAATGGAGCTGCAGGAGTTGTTTGTAAATTTTTGAGATTAATTGTTTGTCTGTTGCTTCATTGGCTATTATTTTCTCCCATTCTGAAGGCTGTCTTTTCACCTTGCTTATAGTTTCCTTTGTTGTGCAAAAGCTTTTAATTTTAATTAGGTCCCATTTGTTTATTAACCAGAATTGAAAGAGCCACGTGCACCCCAATGTTCATCGCTGCATTGTTTACAATAGCCAGGACATGGAAGCAACCTAGATGCCCATCAACTGACGAATGGATAAGAAAGCTGTGGTATATATACACAATGGAATATTACTCAGCATTAAAAAAAAATTCATTTGAAGCAATTCTACTCAGATGGACGAAACTGGAGCCCATTATCCAGAGTGAAGTAAGCCAGAAGCAAAAACAACAATACAGTATATTAACACATATATATGGAATTTAGAAAGACAGTAATGAGAACCCAACATGGGAGACAACAAAAGGAACGCAGATGTATAGAATAGACTTGTGGACTTTGTGGATGAGGGTAAGGGTGGGATGAGATGGGAGAAGGGCATTGAAGCATGTTAATTGTCATGTGTCTAATCAATCGCCAGCCCAGGATTGATGCTCGGGACTGGTGCAGCGAGATTTCCCGGGGGGGAGGGAGGAGGGAGGGGGGACCCGGAGGGGAAGCATATGTAAACCCATGGTGATATCATAACAATGTATGGCTAAAACAATAATTAAAAAAAATAAAAAATAAAAAAATAAAAACCTTAAAAAAAAAAAAAAAAAAATGATTGCTTATTTAGTACTCAAGGATACTTCTTTACCTTTCAGTTCTCTAAATATTGTTGGAGACTTTCTACTCTTATATTTAGCCTAAAATCTTGCACAATGAGCTAATATTACTGGGTTCCAATAAAGAGTCAGAGAAGTAGATAAAATCCTGACAACTAGGACTCAAAAGAAGAAAAGTTTTTGCCATATGACCCAGCAATCCCACTGCTGGGCATACACACTGAGGAAACCAGAATTGAAAGAGACACGTGTACCCCAATGTTCATCGCCGCATTGTTTACAATAGCCAGGACATGGAAGCAACCTAGATGTCCATCAACAGATGAATGGATAAGAAACCTGTGGTACATATACACAATGGAATATTACTCAGCATTAAAAAGAATTCATTTGAAGCAGTTCTACTCAGGTGGACGGAACTGGAGCCTATTATCCAGAGTGAAGTAAGCCAGAAGGAAAAACAACAATACAGTATACTAACGCATATATATGGAATTTAGAAAGATGGTAATGAGAACCCTGCATGCGAGACAGCAAAAGAAACGCAGATGTATAGAACAGACTCGTGGACTCTATGGGAGAGGGCAAGGGTGGGAGGATATGGGAGAACGGCACTGAAACATGTTAATTATCATATGTGAAATTAATCGCCAGCCCAGGTTTGATGCTCAGGGCTGGTGCATCGAGATTTCCGGGGGGAGGGAATCGGAAGGAAGGTGGGAGGGGGTTCTGGAAGGGGAACATATATATACCCATGGCAGATTCATGTCAATGTATGGCAAAACCAACATGATAATGTAAAAAAAATTAATTAATTAAAAAAAAAGAAGAAGAAATGTTTTTGACTTTACTTTTTAAAATTCACCAAACTGTGCCACAAGAAGTATCCAGATAAATTGTCTGGTCAATGGAGAAGAGAAAGATAGGAATAAAATCATTCAGTAGAATATAAATAATATTTATCCTATCTGCCTTACAGGCTGTTAATATAATAACATGAAACTATGTTAAAGAATAAAAAAGCAAAGTGAAAGTGTTAGTCGCCTAGTCTGGTCTGACTCTTCGTGACCCCGTGGACTGTAGCCCACCATGTCCGTGGGATTCTCCAGCCAAGAATACGGGAGTGGGCGGCCAGTCCCTTCTCCAGGGGATCCTCCCTGACCCAGGGATGAACCCAGGTCTCCTGCACTGCAGGCAGATTCTTTACTGTCTGAGCCACCAGGGAAGCCAGTGGTAAAGAACAAACCAGTATACAAAACGTAGTGCGTTTTAAATATTCAGTGTCTCCCCCATCATGTATCTTTAAAGCAGGGATCTATAACATTTTTATATCGTTAGCTGGCTGGAAGGGATTTTTTTCATCTTCATAGCCTTTTGAAACTTTTGAATTTTGAATGATAAGAATGTAAGGTCTGTCCAAAAATAAGTAAACAGCATCCCAATAGCGCTATTCATCGCAGCACTATTTGTACAATAGTCAGGACATGAAAGCCACATGCCACATAAACGTCCATCCACAGAGGAATGCATAAAGAATATGTGAGACATATATATATATATATATATATACGATGGAATACTGTGTATTGTTTGTGTGTGTGCTCAGTCATTGTCTGGACTGTTGCCCATCGGGCTCCTCTGTCCATGAAAATTTCCAGGCAAGAATATGGGAGTGGGTTGCCATTTCCTCCTCCAGGGGAGCTTCCCGACCCAGGGATCTAACTCAAGTTTCTTGCATCTCCTGCATGGACAGGAGAATTCTTTACCACCGTGCAACCTGAATATTACTCAACCATAAAATGGAATGAAACTGAGTCACTCGCAGAGACATGGGTAGACCTAGAGACTGTGACACAGAGTGAAGCACGTAAAAAGGACAAAAACAAATATTGTATGTTGCTGTTGTTCAGTCGCTAAGTCGTGTTCGACTCTTTGCAAGCCCATGAACTGCAGCACACTGGGCTTCCCTGTCCTTGATTATCTCCCGGAGTTGCTCAAACTCATGTCCGTGAGTCAATGATGCTATCTAGCCATCTCATTTGCGTCTTAACACATATGTGTGGAATCTAGGAAAATGGTACAGATGATCCTATTTGCAAGGCAGAAACAGGGACACAGACATAGAGAACAAATATGGGCACCAAGGAACCAAGGAGGGGAGATGGGGGTGGATGAACTGAGAGACTGGGATTGACATATACGCACTACTCTGCGTAAAATAGATAACTAAGGAGAACATGCTGCACAGCACAGGGAACTCTACTCAGTGCTCCGTGGTGACAAAGAGGGAATATATTTATACATATAACTGATTTACTTTGCTGTACAGCAGAAACCAACCTAACATTATAAAGCAACTAAACTCCAATAAAAAATAAGTAAGCAAAATGAAAGCCAATAAAGGTTTAAAGAGAATGTTTCCTCCAGTTGACCTTCCTTGAGGCTTGGCAGGCTGAAATAGTCAGCTCCTAGATAGAGGGTAAGATAAGGTAGCAGTTTAAACCTCCTCTACCTTATACTTGCCTGTCCCCAGAGTCTCATGCCTCTTGCTTTGACACCAGCATCTCCAGAACTGTCTTATTTTCCTTTGGCGAGATGCCTTGGATGGGTTGAAAAGAAGAAACGTCCTCATCACGTTGCTGGACCTGCTCTGCCCAGCCTGACTTCTCGCCCCTTTATCAGGCGTGCTCTTCCCTCCAGCATCCACTCCAGTCAAGTGCTCCTCTGCCCACGGATTCTCCCCAAGGAGTTTGCTTGCCTGCCACCTCCCACCCCCAGCTCTTTGCACGTCCTCTAGACCCAATCTTCATGTCATCCGCAGAGCTCTTCCCCCCAACTCACCACTCCCTGTTTCTGAATTCCCTTGATTACTAGCTAGTAATGAGGCAACAGCAAATCATTTCACCTTTCTGAGGATCAAGATCTTTGGGAAGCAGGTATTTGAAGAAATGGAGATGCTTCCTTTGCTAATAGGCCATCATCCTGTACTAGGATGCTCTAAGTTGTCCTAGCAACTGATTAGAAACCAGTCAGCATCAGGAGCTTGGTTCAATCTACTTGCCTGACGCAGTCTGTAGTCTGATGCGTTATCCATTGTGCCACTGGCCCCTTAATTGTTCTGACTCATTCTGAAAACAATATTAAGAGAACCATTTATTTTGACTTCTGATTTTATAATCTCATTTCCTCATGGCTCTGATCATCATATTCCTAAAGCAAGGATAAACTATGAACTATATTAGTATTATGTTTTGCTTGAATTACTAATGTTTTTGTTTCCATCCTTTATTCTCGTTACCTGGATTTAAGAGTGTACTGACAATGCTTTTTCTATATATCTGTGTGAATTCTCTGTCTGAATCAGGTACCTTTTGCATCCGGTCTGTTCCTGGGTGCTTAATTTGAGATGTATGTGTATGTGCTGCTGCTCAGTCATGTCCGCCTCCTGAGACCCCATGGATTGTAGCCCGCCAGGCCCCTCTGTCCGTGGGATTTCCCAGGCAAGAATATTGGAGTGTGTTGCCATTTCCTTCTCCAGGGGATCTTCCTGACCCAGGGATGGAACCCGCATCTCTTCTGTCTCCTCGATTGGCAAGTGGATTCTTTATCACTGAGCCCTCTGGGAAGTCCCTAATTTGCAGATAGCTATGTGGGATCTAAAGGTGTAACTTATATTAAGACACCTTATGCCTTCTATTTTAACTTCTGGGTTAACACGATTACATCTCTCCATGATTTTAAACCCACATAACTCTACCCAATCTGCAGAGAGTTCAGTTTATAGAACCAGATGTCACTAGCTCAGCTCTCTTCAGGGAAGAAGGTTGAGATGTTTCTTTTAGTATCTATGGTTCTACTACACCAATCAGTTCCCAGTGTTGACTAAACTAAATTAATTCAGCCAAAGGAGCATATTTTATTCTCTCAAATGTTTAAAAAATACTAATAGAACAACTACTGTGTGCCAGGCACTGTTCTAGTCATACATCAATGGAAAAAAATAAGCAAACCCTTCATTTCTGGGTAGATGGGAATGAAAGAGGCAAGAAAGTGGACACACACAAAAATGCGATGCTAATGCTGTGGCAGAACTAAAGCCAGACAACCAAGTGGACAGTGACTAGAGGATCCAGCCAGGGTCAGGGGCTAAGAAAGGCTCTTTAAGGAGAGTGCACAGAATTCAGGTTGCGCCCTGAGACACAAGATGGACCCAGACATGTGATGTGCGGGGAAGATTATTCCAGATAGAGGAAGCCATTCCTGAAAAAGCCCTAAGCTGAGGATGAGTGCAGTGTGTTTGAGAGAGAAACAGAAAAAAAAGCCAGAGCAACCAGGCCAGGTGAAAAGGGTCAGGAGAGCAGGAGGAGAGGGAGGCAGGGAGCCGTTCATGCAGGATCTTTTAGGCAATCTAAGCGGTTGGGACCTTATCTCAAGTTAGCAAGAGGCCGTTAGAGGATCTTTTCATAAAAGTGCTCACTCTAGTTACCATATAGTGAATAGATTGTGTGTGAAGTTGTGTGTGTGTGTGCATGCGCGTGTGCGAGTCGAGGCAGAAGATCAGTAAATAATTCAGAGGAGATGGATGGTGTTTTCAAACACGATGATAGTGGTGAAGATGGATAGAAGGCACATTGAGATGATGCTCAAGTAAGAGAGGTTCCTAGAATAGTGGTTATCTGGTGAATCACAAGGCATCTTAGATGTGCCCAGCTTTAACACACATGAAAGGAAGCAAAAAGCCAAAGAGCATGCGGGGGGTTACTTTACAGAAGCATTTTCAAGGCAGAAGAGCTCTCAAGTCACTTAACAGATGAAAATACACTGATCCTTATACATAAACAGCTTCTTCAAGGACATACAATTAAGTGACTCCAGAACAAAGACCACATCTCCTCATAATCTCTCTTTCTCACCATATACAGGCTCATTGCTAATGTGGAATTTTTCATTTGGATCACACTCTATGGAAGTTGATAGGATAAAGCTGCAAGTTACTTAAAGAAAAATCTCAGAAAGATCATTTATATACAAGCACCTCATATGTTCCAAGACCTTGATCTTTTGTGATCGAAAAGAAGTCAAGTGTCTATGCTTGGAGAGAGAAAGTACTTTAGCATTTAGCATAGTCAGAGATCTGCCTCTCTTTCTACATCCCTGAGTCTATTTCCGGTACTTCTGTGTGCCTGAAAAGAAGAGAATTTTGTTGGTCAATAAAATGAATTTTGAGTATTCTGTTTAACTCTCTGGAAGTGTTTGAAAAGGATTAGTATTAATTCTTCTCTAAATGTATGGTAGAATTCACTGACTTGATGAACATGAGTTTGAGCAAGCTCCAGGAGTTGGTGACGGACAGGGAAGCCTGGCGTGCTGCAGTCCATGGGGTCACAAAGAGTCAGACACGACTGAGCAACTGAACTGAGAACTCATCAGTGAAACCATCTAGCCCTGGGCTTCTCTTTGTTGGGAAGTTTTAAATTACTGATTCGGACTCCATCTCCTCATTCACGAATAGTCTGTTCGGATGTTTTGTCTTCATGCTTTAGTCTTGGTGGGCTGCACAGTTCTAGGAATGTCCCCATTTCTTCTAGTTTTCTGGGTTGCTAAGAGGACTACATGTAATTACCGTGAGAGCATTGAACACTGATGGTTTTAAATCACAGGCTGGTTGCCAATCTTATGTCAGAGGATAAGACAGAACGTAGAATAATTCCAGGCCCTGAGAGATGAGAAACACTTCGAACCACATCTGGAGCATCCACTGTGAATTCAAACAAGGGGCAGATATCTGATCCATGTCTCTGTACCCAGTGATGGATATAAAGTTAGTTTGGAAATGAAGACGACACTTCCTCCTGTTGTAAGGATCTCATCCCTTGCTCTTGATCACCAGAGGGCAAGCTATGTAAAATATGTATGCGAACTTCTTTCTGGATGATTCTCCTCATTTTGGTACCATGACACTCTCTATTCCCTAACAAACTTCACGTTTATAAATTGCAAAGATTGTATTCCTAAGTGTTCACGTGGTTTTAAAAAAATGCACCATGACTGCTCACTTATCGAGCTGTTCAGTGGATATTTGTTGAGCACCTACTATGTGCAGTGTAATAGATTTTTAATCAGAATATAGGGAGAAACATTTCAACTTTATTTTCTTTCTCTGGAGGAAACTCATATATATCAGTTCTTTTATATCTTCACAAGATTAGGTTTGAAAATTTTAAACTTTTTAAAATGCTGTTTATGTCTTAGAAAAATTGAGTGATCAATTAGTATATACTGCTATTAGGTGATGATATTTGGTGGTCTAAAATCCATGCTTTTCGTTTTTTAGTTTTTGTCCTTTCTCTTTGTGGGTCTCTATCTCTGTTTCTCCATCAATTCATTATTTTTATTTACATATTCAATATAGACATGATCAACGTCAGCTTTAAATATGTTGATCCCCAAAAGCAGAAATTTAAAGAAGCAAATATCTTACTATCAGTACCTTTTTCATAGATTCTTTTTTCTAAGACCGGTGAATTCTGTTTTGAGGGCAATCTACAAAGAGAATAGAGTAAGATTCTAGGAAACCAGGTCAGGTATGTATCAAACTTAGAGCTTTTAGTTTATTTCCAGTTTTTAGATTCAGTCAGTTCTGAAATAAATAAATGGTGTATCCTAGATTGAATGAAATACAGACACCTTTAGTTTTCTTTTATAATCTTTTGTTCATCTCACCCACACCACTCATAAAACTAGAGCCCAAATCAAGACCTCTTCTGCGCCATTGTAAAGAGTCTCTACACCTTAAACTCATTCTTCTATTACTTCATTCTCCAAGCCATTAACCCAGGCTTGCAGATTAGTTTTTCTAGAGTATAGCACTAATATTATCACCCATCTACTCAAACACTTCCAAATTAATTCTCATTACCTCCTAAATCAAGCTATAATGTTGTCCCAAATCCATCTATTGAGCCTGCTAAGAGTCTCAAAGCTGAATCAGGCAGAGATTCAACTGCATGGCAACAGTTCTCTCCACTCCAAGCAAGAAAGGCGCAGCCAGAAGAGCTTTTTCTCCAACCCCTAAATTTGTGTTTTTCCTTTTTTTTTTCAGAAGCCCATCTCATACTCCTTTAAATCAGGCATTGTCTTGCCTGGCCTCTGTAATGACTCCCCCCTAGCAAAGGGCTGCCATGTAGGTCTTGCCTCTATTCCAAATTGCCTTTTAAAATGACTTGCACCTTTAACAATAGAGTGTTATTTTATCCCCCAAATGAAGTTTCTTTTGCTCATTACAAAAACAATACATTTCCATTACAGTAAAATTGGCAAACAAAGATAAAGGAACACTGGGAAATAGAAATCACCTATAATCCTACTTTTCCAGAGATAGCTACAGTTGAATTCTCATGTATTTCCTTCTCCTTTTGTAAGAATATTACTCTTTACAAAGTTCTCAAATGTAGATTTAAGGTAATACTAAGACACCAATGGTTACAAATAAAAGAAACAAAAACGAACAGGAACCCCAGCATAGAGTATCCATGATTATCTACTTCTCCTGGCTATCTTCTTATAAAAAGAACACATCCCCATAATTTTACATCTTTTTATACAATCTAAATTTACTTCAATCTCTAGGTTTTCTCAAGTGCAATGGTTTTGTGCTGAATACATACAAATATGCTACAAAAAATGTACAATCTCAGTTCTAATAACATGTAAGTAGGTAACTGCAAAAACTCAGTGGCAAATTCTAATTAGTAGGAGAATAGAGAAACATAATGTTCTACTTTAAGCTGAGAATTTCATGATGTTCTATAAATAAATCTTTGGGACTCACTGGCATCATATGTAGCAAAAATCACAGAATGACAATTCTATTGCCTACCCACTCAGTCAACTGGGATTGGCTAAGAAGTAACTGAAGCCCACGGCTGGTTACTTCTTTGTATAGATAATTCTAGCTCTGATTAACCTGACAAGCACATTCCAAAATTAAGTTTTCTGCTGGAAAAAAGACATTAAACAATTGTTTGAAACCAAAATGACTAATGAGTATCAAAAACCTCTGATTATTACACATAATAGATCCTAACTATTCTGTTTATTGCAAGACCTGCTCCCTCATAGAAGACAGAAAATAGAGATCTTCTTTTTACTTTGATATTGTCATACAGTGTGGATGGAAGGTTATATTAGAATCCACTTCCACCTCTTCTATATCATTGGTATGCTTGCTGAGGGCTAGTCTTCTCAGGAAGGGTGGACCGTTTTAAGCTGGCTTTTGCTTCCATGAAAATACTGTATTTTGGCAGCTTCAGGATTATTTCAGTCATAAAAATCAAGTTCTGTTAATTCTAGTAAATCGGATCTTCATCTATGAAAATATTTATGTTGCCTTTCATATGAATGAAAATACCTTTACTGTCTGACTATTGACACTGACATGCTGTCATTTCCAATTAATTCCAAGAGCAAGATTTTCCATATGGATGCTCTTATTTCTATACACATATCTTAAATAATCAGAGCTAAGTTAGAACAAATGGTATCTTTGAGTTAGAGGGCCTTTTGGTAGGCTCTAGGAGGATCTACAAAATCTCTGAAATCACAAATAAAACCTCATGTTAAGAATCTTGGTGCGCTGTTCTTGGGAAGGGGTCTATAGCTTTCATCAATTTCTCAAGAGTCTGTAACCCCAAAATATCTAAGAACCGTTGCACTACATTAAATACAAGTGACCGAGTTTGCTTTCATGTTTATGCAGTTAAGTTACAGCAGCTATTTGGATAGTACTTTCTAAAGTGATTAATCAAAAGACAGGAAAAGTTTTTCAAGAAAAACAGTAGGAATTTCAGCCTATAACATTATTTCAAGATGTGGCAGTTTCCTGCATAACTGATAGCTTAGTTGCCATCAGTTTTATGACCATAAAGAGTAAAGGCAGATGATAAGTGATGAAATGTAGGTGTCCCATGGAACTGCTTTTAAATAGGTGCTTATTAGAATATTTCTGGGCTTCCCTGTTGGTTCAGTGATAAAGAGTCTGCCTGCCGATGCAGGGGATGCGAATTCCATCCCTTAGAGAGGGAGAGGGCAACCCACGTCAGTATTCTTGCCTGGGAAGTCTCATGGACAGATGAGCCTGGCAGGTTACAGTCCTGTTGGAGTTGGACACGACTCAGTGAGTCAGCACAGCACTTTTATATTTACATATATAGTGAAATGATCTCCACAGTAAGTCTAGTTAACCTCCATCACTATACATAGTTACAATAGTTTTTCTTATAATGATAATTTTAAGACCTACATTCTTAGCAACATTCAAACATACAATACAGTATTGTGAACTACAATCACCATGACGTATATTATATTCCCAGGCTATATTTATTTATAACTGGAAGGTTATACCTTTTGACTGCCTTCACCTACTTCCCATCCCTACCACTGGTAACCACCAATCTGTTTTCTGTATCTATGAGGTTGGTTTTGTTTTGTTATTTTAGATTCCACAGTATGCCATTTTTAAGGCTGTTAAAATAATTAGTCCAATGGAACTTCTTGATACTTATGTCAGGATATCATGGAGAAAGCTATTCATTGCATCAGAGTGAACTCATTTCAATGAAAAGTCCCAGGAGAAATTCCCACTTGACCTTTGTTTCAAGATTAATTTTCCTTAACCGAGTCATTATTTCCTTCATATTGATTTATGAACACTGAGAACTGTGCAAATCTGGAAGTTCTCTAGCACAGTATGTTTAAGATCTATTGCAAGTGATTTTGATTAGTAATATTAAGATAATGAAGTTTATAAATTATGTACTTAATAAATAAATTAGAGAAAATTTAATGATATCCTATATCACAGTCATTTAAAATTTCTATGTATTTTCTTCTTGAATGACAGAGAGAATAAAGAACAAACAGCAAACTGGCTACCACTGGGTCCATCTCTCCTATAAGTGAGGCTTTCCGGGTGGCGCTAGTGGTAAAGAGCATGGCTGTCAATGCAGGAGACATTTGATCCCTGGGTCAGGAAGATCCCTTGGAGAAGGGCATGGCAACCCACTCCAGTATTCTTCCCTGAGAAATCCCATCAACATGAAGCCTGGCAGGCTACAGTCCACAGGGTTGCAAAGAGTTGACACGACTGAAGCAATTTAGCTTGTCCTGTAAGTTCATGCAGAGAATACACTGGGAATGTTACTAAATCTGGTCAATTCTGTTTTTCTAGCCAAATATGTGAAAGTCACCAGCTGAGGTCACAGAGGTAGTAAGTGGGAATGGAGCCCAGATTCAAGCCCTGGTACCCTGGTACTTGTGCTTTCATAATCACTACAGTGTGTGATTTACTGAAATACACATGGACACAGCATGTATATTAATGCTAATACTCTGAAATATCAAAACTCAAGTATATTAATAGACTCCTTTATTACATGACCAAGAAGGGATTAAGTGTGCAGTGAAAATAGAGCCAGGAAACAGGACGGCGTTACCTATTTCCTGTCCAGTCTCCATGTCTGCTCTTGCTACCCCTCCAAGCTTTCTGAATTCCATCCACAAACCTTCTTCTTCCAGAGAAGTAAACTGAGAAAGAAAAATATTTTATACGGTTTCTTTCTTCTTTAATAGTGTGCAAATGTATAATCCCATTAGGGATACCAGGCAGGCAACAGAATTTTCCTTTCCTTGGAAGGAAAAACGAATAACTTTTGCTCAAGTTATGTTCAGCGGGTTAACTTTTCACTTCCTTTTCCTTGGAAAGAAAATCTGACAAAGGTATTTCAGGAATGAATCAAATGAATAGTCACGCCTCAACAAAGCAGCAAATGACCCCAGTAGAAAATGAATTTAGCTTGTATTTGTTTGCAAAATAAGGAAAGAAAACAGACATGATGAATGAACACTAACTAAAAGCTTCTAAAGTGGTAAGAAACGATTTTGATGTATTGTAATAGTAGTCAAAAGCCTTGCCAGAACCAAAACACAGAATGAACCTTGAAGTTGCAGCTGAGAAAGAGATTTTATAAAACTCAATTACTGTAAGTCAATACAACACTGTGATCTGCAAATGAAAGTGGGCCAGCCTGCTTCCAGGATGTCCACACACATCTCCAATCTTTCAAACACCAGCAGGACAGATTCGTCCAAATCCATAGGTGCACTCACCATGCTCAAAGTAACCAACAAAATACGGTTAACTCAATTTTTTTCCTCAGGTTACTCAAAGACTTCCATGCTTTTTATTGGTATTTGAACTAGTGGAACATTTCTTATATTTTATTATTTTTGAACTCATCGCTGACTTAAGGGATGGATGCTTTCAAAATTAGGCCAAAGAACTTAACAGACATTTCTCCAAAGAAGACATAAAAATGGCTAACAAACACATGAAAAGATGCTCAACATCACTCATTATCAGAGAAATGCAAATCAAAACCACAATGAAGTACCACTTTACACCAGTCAGAATGGCTGCCATCCAAAAGTCTACAAGCAATAAATGCTGGAGAGGATGTGGAGAAAAGGGAACCCTCTTACACTGTTGGTGGGAATGCAAACTAGTACAGCCACTATGGAGAACAGTGTGGAGATTCCTTAAAAAACTGAAAATAGAACTGCCATATGACCCAGCAATCCCACTCCTGGGCATACACACAGAGGAAACCAGAACTGAAAGAGACACGTGTACCCCAGTGTTCATCGCCGCATTGTTTACAATAGCCAGGACATGGAAGCAACCTCGATGCCCATCAACTGATGAATGGATAAGAAAGCTGTGGTACATATACACAATGGAATATTACTCAGCATTAAAAAAATTCATTTGAATCAGTTCTACTCAGGTGGACGGAACTGGAGCCTATTATCCAGAGTGAAGTAAGCCAGAAGGAAAAACAACAATACAGTATACTAACGCATATATATGGAATTTAGAAAGATGGCAGTGAGAACCCTGCATACGAGACAGAAAAAGGAACACAGATGTATAGAACAGACTCGTGGACTCTGTGGAAGAGGGCAAGGGTGGGATGATATGGGAGAATGGCATTGAAACATGTTAATTATCATATGTGTAATCAATCGCCAACCCAGGGTTGATGCTCGGGGCTGGTGCACCGAGATGTCCCAGGGGGTGGGAATCAGGAGGGAGGAGGGAGGGGGGTTCTGGAGGGGGAGCATATGTATACCCATGGTGGATTCATGTCATTGTATGGCAAAACCAACACAATAAAGTAAAGAAAATTAAAAAAAAAAAATTAACTTCTTGGGTTCACTGTGCTGATTTTGGGATTCCCAGGTGGCTCACTGGTAAAAGTTCACCTGCCAATGCAGGAGACACAGGAAACATGAATTCGATCCCAGGGTTGGGAAGATCACCTGGAGAAGGAAATGGCAACCCATTCCAGTATTCTTACTGGAAAAATCCCATGGACAAAGGAGCCTGGCAGGTGACAGTCCACGGGGTCACAGAGTCAGACACAACTGAGCATGTACACAACTTGCTAATTTTAATTAAATTCACTTAAAATACCAGGTTAAGTGCTTTGTATGTGTCATCAACTATTCTAAGCACTTTAAATGTATGAACTTAATTATTCCTCTCCCAAATCTTATGAAAAAGTGATATTATTCCTTCCATTTTGCAGAATGAACATCTAAGCATAGAGAACATAAGTAACTTGCCCAAGGTTATATCAAAGACAGTAGATGACAGAACCTATACAATTAGGTAGTGTCCTGATTGTGATCAGATATAAGGTGATCTGTATGCAGGTCAGGAAGCAACAGTTAGAACTGGATATGGAACAACAGACTGGTTCCAAATAGGAAAAGGAGTACATCAAGGCTGTATATTGTCACCCTGCTTATTTAATTTATATGCAGAGTACATCATGAGAAATGCTCGGCTGGATGAAGCACAAGTTGGAATAAGATTGCTGGGAGAAATATCAATAACCTCAGATATGCAGATGACACCACCTTATGGCAGAAAATGAAGAACTAAAGAGCATCTTGATGAAAGTAAAAGAGGAGAGTGAAAAAGTTGGCTTCAAGCTCACCATTCAGAAAACTAAGATCATGGCATCCGGTCCCATCACTTCATGGCAAATAGATGGGGAAACAGCAGAAACAGTTTATTTTGGGGGGCTGACTTTATTTTTTATTTTATTTTTGGGGCTCCAAAATCACCACAACCATGAAATTAAAGGATGCTTACTCCTTGGAAGAAAAGTTATGACCAACCTAGACAGCATATTAAAAAGCAGAGACATTACTTTGCCAACAAAGGTCCGTCTAGTCAAGACTACGATTTTTCCAGTAGTCACGTATGGATGTGAGAGTTGGATAGTGAAGAAAGCTGAGTGCTGATGAATTGATGATTTTGAAGTATGGTGTTGGAGAAGACCCTTGTGAGTCCCTTGGACAGCAAGGAGAGCCAACCAGTCCATCCTACAGAAGATGAGTCCTGAGTGTTTATTGGAAGGACTGATGCTGAAGCTGAAACTCCAATGCTTTGGCCACCTGATGTGAAGAACTGACTCATTGGAGAAGACCCTGATGCTGGGAAAGATTGCAGGTGGGAGGAGAAGGGGACAGAGGATGAGATGGTTGGATGGTATCACCGACTCAATGGACATGAGTTTGGGTAAACTCCGGGAATTGGTGATGGACAGGGGGGTCTGGAGTGCTGCGATCCATGGGGCGCAAAGAGTCAGACATGACTGAGCAATTGAACTGAACTGATAAGGTGATCAGATACAAGCCTATCTGATGGGACACAGAGATGCCCATTATCACAATATTGATCAGTAAATCCACTGCCAAGTCACACACAAGGACACACACACACGTGCTTGTCTCACTTCTTCTTTCTCTTCCTTCTTCAATATAAATCATAAGTGTCTTCTGAGTCACTGTGGTCTTTGCTTTTGCGTTTTCTCATGGCTAAACCCAGCGGGAGCTCCCAAAGTCCTTTGACACTTTGGTAAGGTATCCTTCTGACTACCCTGGTTTGTTACCAGGATCGGGATGGTTTTTAAAAACAGCAACAACAACAAATCAAAGCCTCTTTGGGGGCTGTGACTATTGCAGTCTATAAAAACAAAAACATTATTGCTTCTGAAAAATTGTACAGTCGAGTTGTGAGACTAGGAAAAAAGCTGTCAGACATGATTTCCCTGGACAATGACACACAGAGAGATGTCTGCAAATCATGATGTAATATAACGCAAGGACCCAAGAACAAAAGTGTCCTGTCTCAGAGTAATCACTCTCCCCTGGGGAGCGAGCTTAATCAGGCTTTATCTCTCCTTGACAGGAAACCCAAGGCACACACCCACAGAGTTTAATTACATAAGTCTAGAAGACTAAAGAGGATGACTGAATTTACCTTAGAGAGAACTTCAGACTAAGAGAGGGATAAAATGTTTAAGAGATGACATCCATTCTTTGAAAAGAATGGTCTGATGAGACATCTCTCATAAGACAGTAAGCATTTCATGTCTCTTTTGAATATAGCAAGTGCTCTCAAGTATATTAAGAAGTAGACAGCTTCTTCATGTAAATGCCAATGTTCATGAATCTCTAAATTAGAAACCATTTAGTTGCAATTCTGCATTGATATGGAGCCATTTAAGGTAGCATTGGTGGAAGGTCCTAGAATATAATAATATTTAGGTTGTTTACATTCCCAATATGGCCCACCCTCAGGGGGTGAAGGGATGTGCTCACTCGACTTTCTTTTGTCCTAGCCACACTGGAGAGATTCTTCCCCTGCGACACTGAGCACTGGCTCATGGCAAGTGACACACAAGGAGAAGGGAGCTAACTTTACTCATGGAAACCTCCAATTTCTTGTGGAAAGGCTCTGCATACTGTTAAGTAACAGAAATAGGCTCGGCCAGAAAAGAGACAAAGGGACAAAAGAGACAAAAAGACAAAAGAAGAAAAATAAATAAATGAAGGACAAGTAAAGGAATTTCTCATTTATTACTTCCTCTAAAGATTAGTATCCTGCTTGGGATGTGAGCTGAAGTTTCTGGAATTTGACTTAATTTGGGAGAAGGTGAAGCTGAGTAGATCGTTTTTGCATCTCTGCCTCCTCCTTCCCACACAACTGCCAACCTACACTCAGCAAAAAGGAGATAATTATTTTCTTTCTTTTCTAAACCACAAGGAGTTAAGAGCAATTTCACTAAACCTGGGAACAGATTAATTTGTCACATTCGCTGTTAAGTAGCAGTGACCTGGCTTTAGAGAGAATGATCAGAACAGGTAAGTTCTCTTAAGGTGAAGGAAGATCTAAGCAGAGAAAATTCCAAAATGTACATACAGTTTTCAGTGGGTTTCCCTGGTGTCTTAGTGATAAAGAATCTGCCTGCCAATGCAAGAGATGCAGATTCAACCCAGGAAATAGCACCCGCTCCAGTATTGTTGCCTGGCAAATCCCACGGACAGAGGAGCCTGGTTGGCTACAGTCCATGGGGTCGCAAAGAGTCGGACACGACTGAGTGACTAAGCAACAACAACAAAACAGTTCTCAGTTGAGAAGGGAATCTTGGATAGCATGAGGGGAGAGGTAACCCTTGGACGTATAAATAGAGAAAAAATAAATTCTGGTCACTAAGGAAAGCATCTCTTCAAATTTCCCTTGAAAGGCTTTGGAGAGAAAAAGCAGCGTCTGCAGGTTGTTAAAAATTTTTCTGACATTGCAAACAAAGCGTGGTGGCCCTCCTATTGCATGGGTGATGTGTCTGTGTTGGATTGTAATTCTAAGCGAGGCAATTAGAACAGATTCCTTGAGCATGATTTTTAATTGTCTGCATGGGAGACTGTATCATTACAATGACAGTTGGTACCATGACGGATAAACACAAAGTACTGAAGCTCAAAATTAATCTTTTCGTTTTGTCACAGAGGAATTTGCGACTGTGCTCAATGCGTGTTAAGTGTGCTGTGTTTTGAGACAAACTTAATGGAGGGTATCTCACAAAGGACCAAGGATTTGGGCTCTGGGTTACATAAAGCAGCCATGGCAACTCGGAATCACTAACGGAGCGGGATTAGGATGCTCGGAAGTGGAACAATGAGAGTATCTTCGTCTCAAGGGACACCCTTCAAGAGGTTGACTAATTCTGCACAGGATGGCTTTTTTCACCATTTGTAGACCATCTGGTAGGTGACAGCTTCCTCCGGGAGGCGATACATAAAATGACAGAGTCAAAAAGGATCTTGCAGAGCTCAGCTGTGTCTGTCTCTTTGAGACCCCGTGGACTGCAGCCTGCCAGGTTCCACTGTCCATGAGATTTCCCAGGCAAGAATACTGGATTGGGTTGCCATTTTCTTCTCCAGGGGATCTTCCTGACCCACGGATCAAACCCAAGTCTCCTGCACTGCAGGCAGATTCTTTACCACTGTGCCACTTGGGAAGCCTATGGTGGTCAGAGACTCATTTTATCAGTTGGGAAACTGAGGGGGAAGGGACTTAACTAAGTTCACACAAAACTGGTCAAAGCCTGAATAGTACAAAAAAACCAAATCCAATAGCTCCCCACTCAGCCCCCTTTCCAGAATTGAACTAGGATATAAAACTTCAGTTACAAAAGATAAATAAGATACACAAGTTCTAGAGATCTACTGTTCAGACTAGTGCCCACAGCTATCCATACTGTAACTTTGTATAGTTATTAGTAGAGGAACCCTATAGTGAGAAGAAGAAAAACAAGCATGAATCTGGTTCATGGCCCCAAGGTTAAGAATGCCACCCTTCAACTCTCAGAACTTGTGTTTGGAACCCGTATCCCAGAACAAATACAGAGAGCACACATCTATTAAAAAACAAAAAACAAAAAACAAAAACAAGTTTCACTGAAGTGCAATTTATAACTATTTAGCCATTTACTAAATAATAATAATAATAATAATAATAATCAGGGCCCTCCTGTCTGTTTTCATCTCTCTGTGCACTGTTAATACTCAAACTCCACCAAGTTTTACATTTTTTTAAATGTGTGTAATTATTTTTACTGTTTCCTGGTTGACAAAGCTTCACAATCAGAGAAATAAACCAGCCTAATGAATTAATGATTAAAATCCACCTCAGATACAGTGGCCTTGGTGAAGCTCGTGCATATTTAAAGCACCCCCTTTCCAATAGTTTAAAGAGACCAGGAAGAGGCATTCTGCTCTGTTGATCGCTAGGTGATGATGGAAAACTGCTTCAGGCTTCAACTGGATGAAATTCCAGTTACACAGCACTGGAGTGCTACTTGAGAACCTCTGTAATCTTATCAGTATCTGTAGTGAGACCTAATGCACGTGACTTCAAACAAGCAAAACTACCAGCAAGGATCTGTTTAGCCCACTCTATAATGCCAGGCTGTATCACTCATGTCAGCAGCTAATGGAGAGACAGACGTGGATGTGAGGAAAGGATCCCACAGGCAGCGGGGTTGGACGAGCCGCAGACAAGTGGGAGCTGGCAAGAGAGACAGCTTGGGGCAATGAAGGGTCGCCGTTCTTGGGGTCAGGAACTGGGGTCCTGGACCCGTTTGACTGGTTGGCTCACTTTATAAACGTGGGTTGGACAAGACTTCTTTGAACTTTAGCTTCCAGACTGTAAAATAGGGATAATAATACCTATATTTCAGGGCTGTTACAGTGTTACTCTGTTATGTCTGGCTCTTGACTCATGGACCGTAGCCCACCAAATTTCTCTGTCCATGGGATTCTCCAGGCAAGGATGCTGGAGTGGGTAGCCATTCCCTTCTCCAAGGGATTTCCTGACCCGGGGATGGAACCCTGGTCTCCCACATTGCAGGGCTGTTACAAGGCTCCATAAGATGGCATATGGAAAGTAGCTGGCACAGCATCCAGTGCATTGTTAGTGCTTAAAAATGGTAGCACTTTAGCCACACAAAGGAATGAAGCACCGATACCTTGTGGATGAAGCTTGAAAACATCACACCAGATGAAAGAAGCCAGACACAAAGGGTCACATGTGGCATGATTCCATGTACATGAAACGTCCAGAACAGGCAAAGCCACAGAGACAGGAAGCAGAACAGTGGTTGTTGAGGGGCGGGTTGGGCTGCTTAAGGGGCACAAGGTTTTCTTTTAGGGCCATGAAAATGTTTTGGAACTAGATAAAGGTGGTGGTTGCATAGCATTGTGAGTGTACTAAATGCTACTGAATTGTATCTTTTGAAATGGTTATTTTTATCTTGTGTGCGTATGTGAAAAATAAAAATTAATCAATGTTTATTAATAAAAAAAATTAGTGATTGCTCATCTGTTCCCCCCACACACTGTAGACCAGTTTTCTCTTTCACAAAAAAAAGAAAGGCCATGGATCTCTAAGGTTCCTTACAGTTCTGGCAGTTTTCTGACTCAGTATGCCCTTAATGAAACCCTTCTATGAGTTAAGTCCTGAACTGGCTGCCATGAAGACGAAAAGAAAAAGTAAAAGACGGCGCCTGCCTTCAGAAAGGGTACTGCTGAGTAGGCAGAAAGAGACAGGCTCATGAGTCATTTCAACAAGGGGACCCAGTAAAGTCCCTTTACTTTGCAGCAAAGCTTCATATAGTCAATGCTATGGTTTTTCCAGTAGTCACATACGGATGTGAGAGTTGGACCATCAAGAAGGCTGAGCACCGAATAATCGATGCTTTTAAACTGTGGTGTTGGAGAAGACTCTTGAGAGTCCCTTGGACAGCAAGGAGATCAAACCAGTCAATCCTAAAGGAAATCAACCTGAATATTCATTAGAAGGACTGGTGCTGAAGCTGAAGTTCCAATACTTTGGCCACCTAACGCGAAGAGCCAACTCATTGGAAAAGACACTGATGTTGGGAAAGACAGATGGCAAGAGGAGAAGGGGTGACAGAGGATGAGATGGTTGAATGGCATCACTGACTCAACGGACATGAATTTGAGCAAGCTCAGGGAGATAGTAAAGGACAGGGAAGCCTGGTGTGCCGTAGTTCATGGGATTGCAAAGAATTGGACATGACTAAGTAACTGAACAACAACACCTGATAAAGCCAGAACCAGACCAGGGCTCATTAGAGGAAGTGATCAGTATAGGGTAGGATGACAGGAAGAGAATGGAGGGCAGTATGGGGCGTATTTAGTCCAGAGCCCCAACCTGGAGATGATCTGGTCCAGACAGGCATGAGAAGTCAGAAATAAATTATGTGATATTCTTCCAATACTGGAGTCTTCCCTGGTGGCTCAGATGGTAAAGAATTTGCTTGCAACACAGGAGACCCAGGTTCAGTCCCTGGGTTGGGAAGATTCCCTGGAGAGGGAAATGGCAACCCACTCCGGCACTCTTGCCTAGGAAATCACATGGACAGAGGAGCCTAGTGGGCTACAGTCCACAGAGTTGCAAAAGAGTCAGACATACTGACTGACTGAGCACAAAGTCCATATGCCGAGGGTGTCAGGTCTTTGGGAAGAGCAATATGAATTATTTTGGGGAAAAACTATGCAGTTTCAGGGACAAGATTAAACTGTTATAAATTAGGCAGAAGTTTGGCCTTTTTTAAATAAAATTAAATATCAATGAGGAAAAATGAGTTTAAAAATGCCCAGATTTTGAAATACGTGTACCTTGTAAAGAGAGGAATAATCTGAGAAAACATTTCATTTTTAACCCAGATAGATTTCATTTGACTAGTCCTAGTCCATCCCCTTCAAAACTGAATCATTATAAGACTTCAAAGAATTCTTGAGAAGCAAATACGACTGGTCAGGCAATGGAAGCAGGCTGTCTAGATACAGGTTTTAAGTAAATCCAATTCATTTATTCCATATTTTCACCTTTTAGTATTAGGGTCCCAGACCACTTTCTTTCCACGGGTGAGGTCTTGGACTTGAATACTAAGAAGAGAAGAATTATTTTAAAATATTCTTACCATTAGTCAGAGGAATAATCAAATCAGAGTGTTGGCTAGCCATGAAAGACAATGTTTGATAAACTTCATTATTTTGCGAGGACGGAGGAAAAGTTCTAATCCATAGGCCTTTTCATCTGTATCTGATCTTATAAGAAAAAAACGAAGTACAAAGCTTATTTGAAGCATCTTTTTTGTTTCTCCAGGAAAAGACATCTTTCCTCATAGCTACCATTTGATTTGTCTATATTACTTCCCTGCAAGTAAAGAGAAGTTTTTACAAATGGAGAAATTAAAATGTTCCATTGTGTAAAAAATGAAATGTAAAGAAGATAAATCTCAGGTCCTGGGAACAGTTTTGTTTTGTTTTGAGTAGGGTTGACACACACGTTTTATGTCTCATGCCAAATTGAATTAATGGCTGCCAGGAGTATTGTGTGGAGAAAAACTGGGGTTTCATCAAGGTTACTCAGGGCAAACTGCTGAGATTGGGGAGTGGTGCCTGCCTGGGTGTGGAATATATATTATTCCTGCACAGGGAGGAGGTTTTCCTTCTTTTCATGTTAAAGAATCTAAATATCAATGAAAGCTTTTATTTTCCTTATTGCTAAAGCAATCCCTGTTCATTGTGGAAAGTTAGAAAATACAGACAACTAAGACAGCAGAAATCACCATTCTATCACCCAGAGATATGACAACAACACAGATAGATATCCATTCCCCTTTTTCTGTCCACACATTATTTTCTGAAAAAGAGGTTGTGCTCATGTAGTTCTGCAGCCCATGTGTTAGCCTTGATCATACCTCATGAAGGGCTTCCCTGATAGCTCTGTTGGTAAAGAATCCACCCACAATGCAGGAGACCCCAGTTCTATTCCTGGGTTGGGAAGATCCACTGGGGAAGGGATAGGCTACCCACTCCAGTATTCTTGGGCTTCCCTTATGGCTCAGCTGATAAAGAATCCTGCTGTAATACAGGAGACCTGGGTTCAATCCCTGGGTTGGGAAGATCCCCTGGAGTAGGGAATGGCTACCCACTCCAGTATTCTGGCCTGGAGAATTTCATGGACTGTATAGTCCATGAGGTCGTAGAGTTGGACACAACTGAGAGACTTTCACTTTCACTATACCTCATGAAAATCTTTCTATGTCATTTAAAATATCTTCCCTGTTTTCTATTGTATCAGTTGTTATGCAGTTGACCACTCATTGTATATTATGATGGTCTCTAATTTTAATAATCCCAATTCCATGAAACTTGTGTAGCTACATCTTTATTACATCAGGATAAATTTTCATGAATGAATTACTATATTAAAGAGAGTACAAATTGGTTTTGATGTATGTTGATGAATAGCCCTCCTGAAATGCTACAAAAATGTATTCTCCACCAATATTTTAAAAGCTGAAAGTATAGTTTTAAATGTGCCCAAAGACTGAATAAGAATACTAAGATTTAAGAGACTGACAAAGAATTGTGTCATATAGCAATTAGCTGTCTAAAAACTGGTTTCTGCACATGTGGTTACAATGAATCATTTTAATGTTATGTTTGAAACTATGTGGGTAACAAAATCCTTTTTTTAAAAACTACAAAGATATAATGGAGGAGTTATGGGCTTGTCATGAATCTTTGGACTCATAAGGTGGGTCAGGACTTGGTACTGAGTTCTACTTTGAGATGTCTCAGAGAAAGTAAGAAAATTTTCCTACAAACAGGAAAGGCAGAGCTCTGTATTGAGATCCCTGCATTCAATATGACCTGGTATATAAATTAAAACCAAACCAAACTGACTAAAATTATGGAAACAATTCCACAGCATCAATGGAAAATTCAGTCACTGAAGATTATACTTGTAGACTATAAATCTCCTTAAAATAACTGAGGCTGAAGTGTAAATATCTACCATATTTACCCTTCCCAGAACAATTCAGCAAACTCTACTGGGCATCCAAATTATGCCCAACACAGTGGATGTTCAAACATGTGGACTCTTCAAACACAGTCTCACGCATTAAAGCTCATCACAAGGCTACTGGGAGAACATTCCCTGGTGGCTCAGACTGTAAAGATCTGCCTGCAGTGTGAGAGACCGGGGTTCGATCTCTGGTTCGGGAAGATCCCCTGTAGAAGGGCACGGCAACCCACTCCAGTATTCTTGCCTGGAGAATTCCATGGACAGAGGAGTCTGGTGGACTCCAGTCCACGGGGTCGCAAAGAGTCAGATATGACCAAGCAACTAACACTTCACATAAATATTTGGGGAATCGGAGTAACAAGTACAAGAACAGATGTAAAATACAAGATACAGGGATGAACGGAAACAGCACGCTAACACCTGTGGGTCATTAGTGAAGGCTTTATAAAGGCCGGATATTTTAAGACAGATTCCCGAGGAAGACTGCGTTGGTATGAGATTTTTGATCAGAGTTTTTGCCTGTTCTGTGTAAGGATTTTACATGCCTCTGTTCTAGCCAGTCTGCTGACAAAGTAAAATACCCAAAATCACACAGATCAGTGGCATTTGGCTACACAGCATCCACCTTGTCTCAGCTCCTTGTATTTCCTTGGGTTGACACAATAATTAACATGGAGAATCAAGCTCTCCAATGCACACCAGTATCTTTCTTGGTTTGAAATTCTCCAGAGAAACACTATTCTACCGCTTTCACCTTATCAACCTGGGAGAAGAAAAGAAACTGGCATCAATAAATATTCTGATTTTTCTTTTCTAGTTGCTATCACACATACACAATCACTTTTAGAAAGATACGGTTAAATAACCCAAATATTAAAATTCACTCATCCATTCATGAGCCACTCATTGGGTACCCACTCTGTGTGAGATTTTTTCAAAAGCCCATCTCTACAGGATGATTAAGCTTTGGAAAAATCTATGAGAGCACACATGTGCTACAACATCATCTTTTAGAATCAGACTCTTCATGTTTTGAGAAAAAGAGATTTGTTTGCCAAAATACTGTAGCATAGGAAAAAAAAAAAAAAGAATCTTTGTGTTTTTAACCACAACAGCTGCCTTGAAAAAAAGTCATCATAAAAATAGTTAAGCAGGGAATGGTAATTACTCAACTTGTCATCTGATTGCTAGATTAAAAACTCCAGATTTGTAATTGCAGTTATCATGCAAACAAATTCACAGTTCTGAAAATATGTCCCACTGGCCATGTTTTTTAAGGACAGTTATGTAGCTCAGGGAATTTGATGTGTGGGAAGTATTTGAATCATCCTAAAGATTGAATTTATAGCTATTACTTGTTAAAATGTATAATGCAGACCTGACTTACAGGATTTGTTGACTCAATAATATTCTATGAAAATAATTTCTAGTATTAAAATTTGGTGTGTATACACACACACACACACACATACACTCACACATATATACACAGCTCAGGCTACTAAAAAAGCCCTTCTGGCATGCTGCACAGCACGCGGGATCTTAGTTCTCCAAGCAGGAACCAAACCTGTGGTCCCCGTATTGGTAGCACAAAGTCTTACCACTGGATCACGAGGAGAGTCCCCACAAGTCACACTTTTTAAAAGACTTATAAAAATCCACTTAGCATCATTTAAAATATTCCATTAGCCACATTTCTGCTATGTAACAGACCATATGTCTATATTCCATTACATAAACATTCAGAAGATGTGAGGTGATGTCTTCCAGGGGTCCTCAGTGTTGAGGACCAGTCCTGAGCTTCAGGGATCTGTGAAAAGCGGACAGGAGGAGAGTGCCGTCACCTTCAAGCTGCATCTCAGGAAACTGCTCTCTCCGGAGTGCTGAGATTAGCGTCTTGGATCTAAGAGTGCAGCTCTACGCCCTACCCACAGGACCCAGAGGGGAGTAACTCACGGATAAAAGGAGAGCTGAGAATGCTTTGCATAAACACTCAGCCACTGCCTATGGGGGACAAACTCGGACTCAGGTGAGTGTTGCCCTGAGCTGTTCTGAGTTTGTGAGTGTGCACTAAGGCACCTCCATCATGTCTGACTCTGTGTGACCCTCTGGGCTGAAGCCCACCAGGCTCCTCTGTCCATTGGATTCTTCAGGCAAGAATACTGGAGAGGGTTGTCATGCTTTCCTCCAGCAGGTCTTCCGAACCCAGGGATCGAACCCACGTCTCTTACGTCTCCTGCATTGGCAGGTGGGTTCTTTACCACTAGTGGGAAGCCATTCTGAGTCTGTGAATTTCTTTAAGTGAACTGCCAGCGTGTCTAGAATTCTGAAGGGCTGCAAACACAACAAGGTTGAGCACCACTGGAGCTAATCTTTTCAGGGGGTCACAGGAGGTTTATGTTGAAGGGTGGGTGAGTTTCATCAGTGCAGCCTGCAGGGCCTGAATGAGAGTCTTGACCTGCCTTTGCTCGGGCACCTTCATTTGCTAGATGGTGATTTGTATCCCCTTTCTCAGAGCTTTTAAAAATTAAAGCACCATTTCTGAAGTGCTGGATATAGAGTACATACTCTGTGACTTTTCTAATTTAGAACTCATTATCTTGAATTCTTTTTGATCAACCATTAGAAAAGCAAATTTGCCATTACTTTAACAACCCAGTCAATCTTGAACAAAGAAACAAACCAAAGCAAAATTTTCATTAGCTTGTGGCTACATTTGAAATTATGAAGTGGTTATCATCACCTATGTGACACCGCTAGATCCTACTACCTTCTGCCTTTTATTTTTCTATCCCCCCTAGTTCTTCTCCCCAACTGAGAAAACTGGGCCTGTGTTAGTTTATATTAAACATGCATGCACAGTCATAGTGACTCAGCCTTATAAGTGAATAGTACTTTAAGTGAACCAATAAATATTAACTGTGCAAAATGGAATAGCAAGAGTTTGAATCACAGATGTAGGAAAATTGGGTTAATTTAGATGTTTTAGCTTTAATATTTAAATTTTCATGCCTGTCAGGGAAAATTTCTGTCTCTAGACACCCCTCTGGATAAAACAATTGTGAAAATAGCAACAGTGGCTGTGGACTTCATGTGGAATAAGGCACATTCTGAAAACACAACTTCTTGTATCTGACACAACTGTGCAGAGACAACTGTGGAATTTTTTTTTCCCAGAGATCAAACAGTCCAGATGGTCTGAAGTCAATACTTCAGACAGGCCCCTCATAATTGAATAAGCATGTGAGATTAAAGAGTGGATTTATTAGAAAATTAAAGCTACCCTGCCAAATTTTAAGTGGTATTTCATTTCTCCTGATAACCTTCTAGATTCTGATGAATTATATCATTCACTAATTAGAAAAGGCTTATTCATTGCTTTCAATTCTATTTTTAAAAAATAGAAAACAAATGACAAAATAACCAGGCAAGGCAAAGTAGAAAGCACACACACAGACACACACAGGCACACACACACACACTCTCTATCCTTGTGCTTAGACTTTGCCAGAGGAGGTTGAACATGTGCGTATGACTGAGAAACAAGGAAAGGTGTGGAAAATGATACGATAAAGACACAAGAGGTGGCTGGGAGAGCAGGGCAGGGAATCAGAGACAACTTCAGAGAAGAGTTCATAGCTCAGCAATTTTTTGAAAGACAGAGAAAATTTTAGCCGGGAGAGGAGGAAACGGCATTTCATGTTTAAAAATGTTAGCAGGCATCAGAATCCCCTGGAGGGCTTATTAAAGCACAGATCGCTGGACCTTATCTTCAGAGCTCCTGATCCAGCGAGTGTGAGGTCGGCCTGAGAACCTGCGTCTGAACAGGCTCTCGGGATGCTGGAGCTGCTGGAGCTGCTGGTCCTGATACAGCACTGGGGGGACCACAGTGTGAGCAGAAGCACAGCCATGGCTCAGGTGGGAAATACTCGGGGAATGGTGGGTTGTCTGTTGGCTGGTGTGGGGCACAGCATATCCAGATAGTTGAGGCCAGAAGGCTAAAGGCATTGGGACTTCCCTGGTGGTCCAGCGGCTAAGACCCCAAGCTCCCAACGCGGGGGGCCCAGGTTCGACCCCTGTTAGGGAACTAAAGATTCCTGCCCCAACTAGGGATTCCATGTGCTGCAGCTAAGACCCAGAACAGCCACATAAATATTTTAAAAAATAAATCTTAAAAAAAAAAAAAAGTAGAAGGCACTGGACGCTCTGAGGGCCCCTGGAGGTTTTTGAGCATGGGATAGGCATGGCCATCTCCCATCTCTTATAAAGGAAGAAAGAGCCATTCTTTATACAGGGTATGTTCTAGAAAGAGCTTGTAGGTGAGATTAAAGAGAGGAAGAGAGGTGCTTACACCCTAATTGAGGGGACAGGGGCTTGAACTAGGAGCTGGAGACTGAAGGAAAATGGGAAGGGGTATCAGAGACATGGCAGAGCATCTCCTACCTGACTGGCTCCTGACACAAACTGTGGCGTGAAAGAAAAAAGGGGCATTAAGACTTCCTTCTGGATGTAGCATCTGAATGATGGCAAGACAATGGCGCTCTCGTGAGACTAGAACAGGAGCGTCTACGCTAGAGAGGACAGCGGACCTGGGTACACAGCTGGAGAAGACTGAGCCCCATGTAGCTTGTACAATGCAGACCGGCAACTCAAAAGAGACTTATTTGGGGGACAGGTACTAGAGCCTTGAGACTGGACAAAACTGCTAATAAAGAAAATATACAGGGAGCATAGGGCCAAATAAACAACCTGGAGATGTATTTAGAATCCCGTGAAGACTCCCACGGTCAGCGAAGCCTGGCAGGCTACATACAGTCCATGCGGTCGCAAAGAGTCGGACATGACCGAGTGACTTCACATTCACTTTCAGATGTATTTAGAAGGAGGGGGGATAGGAGACTGGGAAACTGGGATTTGGGAAGCAGGAGATGGAGAGGAACACAGCATTACAAAGCCAAGAAGTGGAACTGTAGTCGATAAATGCTGCTGATCTTCGGTTCAGTTTAGTCACCCAGTTGTGTCTGACTCTTTGCGACCCCACGGACTGCAGCACGCCAAGCTTCCCTGTCCATCACCAACTTCCGGAGCTTACTCAAACTCATGTCCATCGCGTCGGTGATTAGAGAGAGAAGCATATAAGAGGCCATTCACGTTGACAGTAAGTCACTGGTGTCTTTCAGAGAATGGCATCGTGGGGTAGAAGCGGGGGACTGAGGCATGGATGGGAGATGACCACGGGCACGGCTGAGGGCTGTTGGAGAGAATGTGAGCCAGAATTTCAAGTGACACAAGCGTTTCATGCTTTCAGAAAAGTGAAATTTTGAGGCCCTCTGACCTCAAACAGATCAGATCACCTAAGAAGAGATTTATTCAGAAAAGAAGTTGAAGAGTTGGACACCCCCAAAAGCACCGTTAAATAACTTCCCTATAATGTGTTGATTGATGAATTCCACGTGTGATAATTTCAAGAGCACAGATGAGTCATTTTCTTCAAGATAAAATTTTCTGACTTAACAAGATAGCTTAATAGATTTATCCTCAAATTTACCCTAAAATGTTAAAAAAAAAACCCAATAATCCATGAGTAACCAAAAAGAAAAATGCTTTGTCCATACATCAGTTGAGGATGAGAGGGGTGACACTGTGAGCAGCATATGATGTAGTGATTGTTGTTACTGCCCGAGGTTTAAGCAGTAATCGCGTAAATTATGGTAATATTTTTGGATAAATGTCCCATGAAGGTGGTGGGCCTGATCATGTTAGTAGCGCAGGCGCAAGGGAGGAAAGGAAGACCTGGGGAAAACAGGCCAGCCCTGTACACCCCACCGCACCCCTCCCAGCTCTGAGGCTCCACTCCTGGCTCCAGGTACCAGAGTCCGTCATCAAACAGCGGGACCCAACAAGCTCAGCGGAGCACAGATGAGACAGTGCAGCTTGTCAACAGTTTACAGTCTGATACAGCAGCTCTGAAAGCACAGCCTGATATTTTAACATGTGTGCTCATCTTTGTAACATTATGGATTGTCTCTGTCTCCCTAAAAAAAGCCACATATATAAGACATCTTCACATACTTTTTATTTTGTTACTTTCATCATCCAAGAGCAGAGAGGGGATTTAACTGATTTTCTTTTTGAAAAGGGCGTGGGGGGGGGTTGGGCGGGAAATTTGTGGTCACTTAAAAAAATTTCTCCTCTTGGAATAAAGAGATGAAAATCTCATGTGTGATGGGGCTTCTCACTGGGAAGGTCATCAGGTTTAGAGAGGTAGTCAATTCCTGTGTGGTCAAACATAAGATCTCATACTTCATTGATTTTACTATATGCAGTTAAAAAATTTTTTTTAACACTTGAGAAAGTAGGATGCATCTTATAATTGAGCTGATTAAGAAGCTTTGTGCCAAGGTTTAATTGTTTTTCCTTTTTTTGGTGTACATAAAATGGTACATTCTACAGCTGATGGCATTGTAGATTGAGTGAAACAAAATAAATGTTTTCCAGATTTCCTGGAATCATCTGGATCAGGCAAGTCATCTCTACTATTGCTCCTTTTTTGATGCTTGTGGGTACATTCCTTTAAAAAAATTTTTTTCAGCTTCTATTTTAGCCTAGTTATGTATTCCATTTTCCAGCACATAAAAATGATTAATTTTGTGTGTGCTTTTTGTTCCTAAGGCTGTTTTTTTTCATTTATATTATCATAAATTGCTAATGAGGACTACAAACTAATGAGCACTATAAACTAATGAGCACTGAAAATATTTATGTTTTTCAATAAATCAGTTGGCTGGAAATGGAAGAGTAGGGGTAGAAGTTTGTATCTACTCATCAGTGTTGGCACTGGATTTGTTGTTTAGTCGCTCAGTCGTGTCGGACTCTTTTGAGACCCCATGGACTGTAGCCCACCGGGCTCCTTCTGTCCATGGGATTTTGCAGGCAAGAATATCAGGGTGGGTTGCCATTCCCTTCTCTAGAGAATCTTCCAGACCCAGGCATCGAACCTATGTCTCCTTCATTGGCAGGTGGATTCTTTACTTCTGAGCCACCAGGGAATCCCATTAACTGGCTATATACATTTTACCATAATTACATAAAATAATGCATAACTCAACTTTCCCATGATTTTAAGGGTTGTATATATTCAAAGGGTTGCATGAGGTTAAAGTCACACCAGAACCTAGAAATGCTATTGTCTCTACCCAGTTCCATCAGGTTGAATCCAGTGAGGCTACCAATATTGTATGAGCAACGCTAAGCTAGGATATCAAAAGACTGGATTGACAGTGTATGAAGTCACTTCTTGGAAGCTAGTTCTTGATTTATATAAGCACAGATACTGGCTTAAGTATTGCAAAAGAATTTTCTAGTCTAGCATTCTAGGATATTAGGAAAGAACTGAGGCAGACTTTCTACTTTGCTCAATAAGTGAGAGTCGCTTAGTCGTGTCTGACCCTTTGCGACCCCATGGACTATACAGTCTATGCAATTCTCCAGGCCAGAATACTGGAGTGGGCAGCTGTTCCCTTTTCTAGGGAATCTTCCCAACCCAGGGATCAAATCCAGATCTTGAGCATTGCAAGAGGTTTCTTTACCAGCTGAGCCACAAGAGAAGCCCCAAAATACTGGAGTGGGTAGCCTATCCCTTCTCCAGCGGATCTTCCCAACCCAGGGTCTCCCACATTGTAGGCAGATTCTTTACCAACTAAGCTATCAGGGACAATGAAGTTTTATTAAATAGTCTCATTCACAGGAGCTTTTACTTGCTTTTTTTTTTCATATTTCCCCAGCTTAATTTAGCCTCATTAATTCCAACTGAATCTCCAGATGATCTCTTAGATGCCTTACAGTTTTAAAATTCCAGGATTCTGCTAAATGTTGCCTTCCTAAACTTCTACAGACTTCTTAGCTCATTTTTTGCTAGTAATTCCTCCCCCTTCTGCCATCCGTGCCCTGGCACAGCCAGCTGTCAGCCAAGCAGTGTGGACACCCTGTTCTCTTTTATTTCTTTTTTCTCACGTGTGAATCCCTGTAAGTTCTTTTGTGGCCCCAGGCTGAACTCATTCTCCTTTACCTACCTTCCCATACACCCCTGGAAGGTGAAATCTGTCACCACCTAGTCCAAGAGCATCGGCTCTAACCCTGCAGACTAGACCATCAGGCCCTCGGCTCTGCTGACCTTCTCACTAATGTGGTATGCACAACTGAATTTTATCACCAAATTAGACTGTGTTTTCCTGTGCTTCATTTGTACCCATCTTTTGGGGGTTTCATACATTCTCCCCTCTAAACTATTATCAGACTATATTAATATACTCAAAATCCTTCTCCAAATTACTCTACCAATGCAAAGCATTAAGTCACACTTTTACACTTATTAAGCCACACCGTCACACATGTTGTTAGCTTTAGTATCTTGAATACAACATTCAAAGGCCCTAATGAATCCCAATATGTAATTACTGTATGTTATCCTCCCAGGAGTTTCAGCTTATTTTCTAAAACGAATACACTCAAAGCTGAATTGTGTTGGAAGGCACCCAAGGAAATGAATTGCTCTAACCGACTTTTAAGATTTCACTCAGTATTTTCTAGATTAGGAAGCACCTTTTGTTATGACTGCCCTAATGAGTTACAATATTAAAATTAGGAATCATTCTGTTGATGTTAAGAGGAAAAAAAAATGGCATACAATGAGACATAAAGTCAATTTGTTCATCTTGAGCCTGAGAACTGTTTGCACAAAATACCAAAAGGGTGAAGTCAGTCTCCCTGCACGTATTACCCACTTGACAGGGAAGCCACGGGGTTGCAAAGAGTCAGACACAACTAAGCGACTGAACAACAATAACATCCTTCTTAGGTTGTAGCTTTTTGCTGAGATGTCCAGACTATGAGGTTTTTCTCTTGCACACATTGAATGATGATCTCTGGATTTAAAAAACTGATGCCAGGAAATTATATGCCTTAAAACTCATTTCAAACAAAGAAAAGAATAAACGACCAGCCTGGAGATGGTCAAGTTAAGGGTTTAAAATTTTTCTTTCTCACTGCTTTTTTCTTCCTTTTCGATGGAGTAATGGAAAGCACATAGGGTTGGAGGTCAGAAGATCCTGGGTTCTAGGGATGTGTCTACTGTATATTTATTTTGGCATCAAGCTTTTCATCGATTAAGTGGAAATAAGAATATTTTAAAACTTGCACACAGTGTTGATGGAAATAGTAAAGGAAATACTGTATGTGGAAAATAGTATACCATGCTCTATAGCATTAGAACATAATGAGCTCCAAATTATTATTACTGTTATTGCTAGAATCATCTTCAGTTACCTTTCTTCTGGGCCTTTGACTGTAAATGGCCACTTGGATAAAAGTCTGCACACAAGCAATTCTATCAAAACCCCCTTTCCTTTATTATTTTCAAGATCATATTAACATCAGGTTAACCTGATGACAAAAACACTGATACTAGATGGTCATAAAGTCTAATTACGCAGCTGTACAGCCCAGCCAGGACCATCAAGATAACTGACACATCATACATTTGTAACATGTCAATTTCTAGTAATGAATCTGAGTTACATGATGGAGGTGCCTTCTTTCTGGGTCTCTTTTCCACTCCCAGAAGAAATACAGTTAGGTTTTTTCACTTCCTGTGGAATCCCACAGAAGTAGTAGGGCATGGAGGCTTATGAAATGCCTTTTTTATTACGGGCTTCCCTGGTGGCTTCATATGGTAGGAAATCTGCCTGTAATGTGGGAGACTGGGTTCAATTCCTGGGTTGGGAAGATCCCCTGAAGGAGGGAATGCATCCCACTCCAGCATTCTTCCCTGGAGAATTCCATGGACAGAGAAGCCTGGTAGGCTATGGTCCATGGGGTCGAAAAGAGTTGGACACAACTGAGGGACTAACACTTCCACTTTTTTTATATAGCAAGAAGACAACAGTTATTTTTCACCCAGAAAAAAATTATGAAAAAAATCCAATGTTTTGTATGTCCAATAACTGGTTCTAGCTTCGAAAGCTGACACTTGTCCCATTTACATCTGTTTTTGACTGGTGGTATTACACAAGACATTACATGAAAAGATGAGAAGGTGAATTCTTTCCAGATGAGTGTCATCTATAGTGTAACTCCAGCTTAGTGCTTGGCCTCAGCTTTCATCACACTCCAACATTTGGAAAACATGTTTTCCATACATGGTGATGAAATACTGCACTAGTGGAGATCCTTTTATAAATCTTTTATGCAGTTGACTTAATGAAGTGAATCAAATGTACCAAACGTGTTCCCAAGAAAGGTCAAATTTAAAAATGGATATTGTTTTCCCCGAAGTAACTATGGTAGAATATGACATTTCGAAGGTGTCACTCAGCCTTTTCACGCAATTTGACATAATCTTAAATCAGTGAAATGCTCCAAGTTGCTACCTGGAGATCTTCACAAAGGAAAGAAAAGAGAACAATTTTAGAGAAGGAAGAATTTGAATATTTTTCTGAGTGGGACTGGCGGATTTTTTTTTTTTTTTGGAAAGAGGAACCAACCAGAATAAAAGAACAAAGAGACCAAAGACCGCCACTCTACAGATGCAGGAAGGGGTCATAAACTGTTGACATTTTGAGACCACATGAATTTACTCTAAACACTGTGCATGACACATTTGCTAATCAGGTACCAAAAATTACAAGAGAAATGTATCCTTTGAGAAATTAGCCCAGCATTAAAAACATCTTCCTTAGTGATACTCTGATCTTTTAGGTGACCACTCAGAGTGTACAGGACAAGTCTCCACTCCATTAGTTAGACGGCAGGATATGTAATCTTTATGGAAAACTTTGAGATGTAAGCAGTCAGCGTGGTCACCTCAGCACTGGCTTTAAGTCGGTCATTTGTGATGTAATGCTTTATTTACTTTAGGAGTGATAGGCTTCCCTGGCGGCTCAGTGGTAAAGAACCCACCTGCCAAAGCAAGCAATGAGGGTTTGATCCCTGGGTCAGGAAGATCCCCTGGAAAAGGAAATGGCAACCCACTCTAGTATTCTTGCCTGGGAAATCCCATGGACAGGGGAGCCTGGGGGGCTACGGTCCACGGGGCCACAAAGAGTCACTCATGTTGTTCAGTCTCTCAGTTGCATCCGACTCTTTGAGACCCCATGGACGGCAGCACGCCAGGCGGCCCGGTCCTTCACCATCTCCTGGAGTCAGACATGACTTAGCAACTAACCAACATCACCAACAGTCTGGAGGATGACCCAAGCCCTTCCAGTATTCCGTAACTTTGTCTTGACCACACTGCTGGCATGTGGGGTCTTGGTTACCTGACCAGGATGGAACAGTTTTAGAGTGAAAAGAATCTGGAAATCACAATAGAAAGGTACGTTTCTCAAGTAGAAACTTCAGCCTCATCTACTTCACTGTATCTCTTGCATCCATTATATATGGCAGCTCCTCCTGATCCCCTCGCTTGCTTTATTCAAAAAACATCCACTGAAACTTCACCAAGTTTAACTATACATTTTAAATCTTTAGATTCCCTAGGAACAGATGTATATATATTGGAATTCTTCTAATTTAAAATATTAATTCTTTGTTGAATTAAGTTTACAGAATGGCCAAGAAGCATTTGGAAATCTTTAATGAATTCTGAAAACAGTAATTTATGTTTCTTCATAAATGTGAAGATTCCTTTTGGTAAAATATAAGTTCTGGCTAAGAAAAGACAAGTTTTCTAACAAGAATATTCCCTGAAGAAAATCCTCCCTCTTTTACTGAGAGAAGAAAAAATTCAACACAGTGGGCTAATTTAGTTTGCCCTTTTTAAAATGGAGGAATAAAAATATATAAAATAAACTTCAGAAATCATGATGTAACTCTCCATACCAACCGACCTTCCATATTATTTAACCTATAGGGACACAGAAAAAAATTGACAAGCTATCTTGCTACCTCCTCCCTCATCACCCACATCAAATATGAAGACTCATTAATCACACTTCCCACTTTTACACGGGCAATTTTGTTACAGTCCTGTGATTTCCAATTCATTTGTGGATCAAATTGTCCTGCTCCAAGGGTGCTAAATCACAGGCAGTTTGTGCTCAAAATGTCTTTATTCTTTTAACATGAATTAATGTTTCCTGGAAAGGTTAAGAAAATTGAAATGCAAGATAACAGCTGTCATTAGCATCCCTAATTGACACAGCTAGTTACCTGGGAATGGAGATCAGTGCTAAGTAGTTCGTTCTGGGCTGTAAAGTACTAGGGTCATTTGTTTACATTTTGATTATTTTTTAAAGATTTTTTTTTAATGTGACCACTTTTAAAGTCTTTTTTGAATTTGTTACAACACTGCTTCTGTTTCATGTTTTGGTATTTTGGCCAGGAGACATATGGGATCCTAGCTCCCCAACCAGGGATTGAACCCACACCCCCACATTGGAAGGCAAGATCTTAACCACTGGACCACCAGCCATGTCCCTACATCTTGGCTATTAACTAGAGTTTCTCTGTTCTCTCTAAGTAAAATAATCCTGTACATTATTGTCTACTTTATATTCTTGATCCTTGCTACGCAAAAGAGGGGTTTTAACAGACAGTGGTATTAATATCTCATAGGAGCTTGTTAGAAATGTAGAATCTCAGGCCCCACCTCAGACTGAGAAAGTTAGAATCAGCATTTAAACAAGATCTTCAGGTTATCTGTGTGCTTGTGAAAGTTTGAGAAGCAGAAGTCTACCTAGAGCTTTTGTGACAGCTTCCTAAGCGATGGCCCTTCCTTCACAAGCCTCTTGCACAGTGGTCTTTGTAAATTACAGATCTGATTACATAATTCTCCTGCTTAAACATGCCAAGCCCATTTCCAGGGCCTGGTTACACTTCTGATTCCTACCTCCCTCTCTTGTCCTTCCTCTCTCTCTCCCCCACCATCTATCTCCTTCACAACCACACCCAATTGTTCAAGTGTCCAGTACAGTAACCACCAGCCGCACAGGCTAGTGAGCACATGTGTAAAATGAGAGGTGCTGTAAGTGGGGGATACACACTGATTTCAAAAGCTTAGTAGGGGAAACAGTGTAAAATGGCACTTCAAGCTCTCACACTGATGACACGTCAACATGATACTGCTGTAGATATATGTCTACATAAAATAGAGCATCAAAATTAATTTCCACTGTTCCTTTTGCTTTTTTAAAATGCCACGTGTACCCCAATGTTCATCGCTGCATTGTTTACAATAGCCAGGACATGGAAGCAACCTAGATGCCCATCAACTGACGAATGGATAAGAAAGCTGTGGTACATATACACAATGGAATATTACTCAGCATTAAAAAAATTCATTTGAGTCAGTTCTACTCAGGTGGACGGAACTGGAGCCTATTATCCAGAGTGAAGTAAGCCAGAAGGAAAAACAACAATACAGTATACTAACGCATATATATGGAATTTAGAAAGATGGTAACGAGAACCCTGCATGCGAGACGGCAAAAGAAACGCAGATGTATAGATCAGACACACAGACTCTGGAAGAGGGCAAGGGTGGGATGATTTGGGAGAATGGCATTGAAACATATTAATTACCATATGTGAAATCAATCGCCAGCCCAGGGTTGATGCTTGGGACTGGTGCACCGAGATGACCCAGGGGCAGGGAATCGGGAGGGAGGAGGGAGGGGGGTTCTGGAGGGGGAGCATATGTAAACCCATGGAGGTTTCATGTCATTGTATGGCAAAACCAACACAATAAAGTAAAGAAAATTAAAAAAAAATGTGGCTTCTAGAAAATTGAAAATGTCACTTATTTCTACTGAACAGCACTGCTGTATGCCCAACACACTCAGGCTTGTGACCTGCAGGGACAGTTCTCCTGATGTGGAATTTCCTCCCTGACCCCTTCTGCCTGGAAAACGCCTTCCTGTTTAAATCCTCCTCTGAGTTCCCTGACACTTCATTTCAGGAAAAAGCAAGGACGCACTCAGCACTTCTGCAGTAACTCACTGTAGGGTTTTATCAAATTGTATAATATCACTGACATCTCTTCAAGGTGTGGTCTCTCTTACCAGACTGGTTGATTTCTGAATTAAAGGAGCAGGGTGGCTCATGTTTGAGGGCCTACTATGTGCGAAGGGAATGAGGCATTTTACAAAGTGTCATGTTCCATTTTGTTCTCATGAGTAGACTAAGTGGAGTGAGGTTCAGAGAGGTTAAGTTATTTTTCTAAGGTCACACAGCTGCTAAGTGACTGAACGAGGATTCAAGCCCAGGGCTCTCAACTTCGAATTGTGCCCTTTCCACCTTATAGCTCTTTGTATCTCCAGGACTTAGGACAGTACCCAGTATTTTGTTGGTGCACAGAAAATACTTTTTGGATTAAGTTTATTTCTAGTTCACATGAATTCACACATTCTATCCTTATTCGCATTACTAACAGTGATAGCTTAGTTTGGGAGGAAGCTTTGGGAAAATGATATTGACTAATAAGAAATTTGATGATTCATTAGAGAAAACAGAAATGTGAGTATACCTTAGAAAAGCTGATTAATGCTATTCATTTCTTTTTCCTTTTCCTTTGGAAAATAGAGTATTATGGTTGAAACACCACAAAGTTGGTAATCACAGATCCTGGATTCTGATGTGGCTTCTAATTTAACTTTAAAGTTAGGTGTGTGTGTACGCACGCAAGCTCAGTCTTGTCCGATTCTTTGCAGCCCCTTGGATTGCAGCCCGCCAGGCTCCTCTGACCGTGGGATTCTCCAGGCCAGAATACTGGAATGGGTTGCCATTTCCCACTCCAGGGGATCTTCCTGACCCAGGGATCTAACCCATGTCTCTCATGTCTCCTGCATTTGCATGGGATTCTTCGCCACTAGCACCCCCGGGAAGTCCCTTAAGCTGTATACCACTACCTTTACTTTCAAAAGCCATCCACCTTGTGGGTCTGGGTTCTTACATGATCAATCAGAGTTTGGAGAACTAGGTATCTTTCAGCCCAAAAGTTCATAAGAATTTTATTTTCCCTGTGATTTTGCATTTTTCTTTGGCTCTTGATGCATACAAATGACATTATATGGAATTTGCCTTGTGTTCACTTGTTACATAAAAAAGGATAGAGAAAAAGATACAAAAACCAAAATCTTGCAGTATCTCATTAAGGTACGCCTCATCCCCTTACCAAATAGCTTTCTTCAAAAAATACCAATGACAGGAAAAAAAAAAACAAAAACAAATCTGCATAATGGAAAAATTATAGGCGAAACCTTGAAGTGACAAGATTTTTTAACTCAACAAAACTCTACAGTCAGTATTGGTGGGAAAGGATGCCAGCTCTCACATAAGAGCTGCCAACTTGACATATGTTCAGTTTTGATTATAAAACACTCATAAAATACTGATTAATAGTCTCTTATCAGAGAACTTAAGAAATAGCACAAAAAAGAACGAAGCACCTCATGTGAATGATACCTAATAACTGTCCTTTGATTTATTTATTTTTAATATGGGCAAGAGTTAGTTGATAATAACCTTGATCATGACCTCAGGGTAGAAATACAAGTTTAAAGATAAAATGGCAAATCTCACAAATTTGTCTAAGAGCAAGAAAAATCTAAAATCTAAGCAACATCTTTGACTAGGAGGGAGCTTGCCAAATATAGCAAACATGTAGGTGTAAAGATAGAAAAGCTTCAGAATTCCTTTGATTACTCCTTGGGGGGAAAAAAAAGCTTTTTGAGATACAAATAAAGTAGAAATATCAAGCTTCAGGAATGCACAGCTCTATTTAACACCCCTAATTCTTGAATTCCATCTTAAGGAAGTCTAAAAAGCCTCAGAGGCCAAAAGAATCCTTGCTTGAGTTACACATTCAGGATACTAAACAGAAATCGGAACAGCAAGATGACAAGAGACTCATTTCTAAGACACAAAACACTGACATTTTCACAACCATAGATATAGCTTGAAATATACGGGCATAAATGCCTGCAGCATTGTATGTAAGTTTTCTTGGTGATAAAAATGATTCCGTGGATTTAAAGTTTTTCAGGATAATGACAGAACTCTTCATCTATTTCTAACCTCTAGGATGCAAATATATTCATGCTTGTAGTTAAATGTGTAAATATACACATTCATATGTGTCTACCTTTACTTTCATATACATATATACATTTACACATGTATATTAATACCTCTTTTGGATCTCTGTTCAAATGTCACATTATCAGAGAGGACTTCTTTGACCCCACCCCTTCATTAAATGTTACCCATTTCTACCCCGTTACTTTCTTCTTTTTTATTTTTCAGCAGGAGAAATATTTACTTTAGTAGAAAAGTACATTGTGTTCTTTTCAAATTTTCATTGGCGGATAGCTAACTTAGAATGCTGTGTTGGTTTTTGTTGTACATGATAGTGAGTCAGTTATATGTACATCTGTCCCATTCCTTTCTGTACCTCTTGCTTTATTTATTCATCTTTTTGGGACACTTGCCACCAGCAGCACAAAATGGACCATATTATGCTTTTCCTACTGTGGTGTAACTCCCAGGAGGGGAGCAACTTTTCTGGTCATGGTCATTACTACACCCAGAACAAAAGGTGAACATAGAGGTCTTCAACAAACATCCACTGAAAGAGTGAATATGGAACACTGCTTGTTTTGTGTGTGACATTATGCCAGTTGTTCTACACAACAACTTTTGGTTTCATTTAATCTTCTGAAAAGATTATGACCTTGGCATCTTATTATCTTCTTTTTAGAAGTGGTAAAAAGAGAGCCAGCAACTTTCCCAAGCACATCCCACCGGCCAGCGCATTCAACCACTCAACTCTTCTGCATCATCCCTTGGTCCCTTTGCTCAGGTCACTGCACATGCACCTTCCGTATGAAAGGATCCAGGACGGGACAAGGACTATGCAAGGAGAATGGAGTTAAGTCATCAGTGACTTTGGAGGGAAGCCAGAAGAGACTGTGCCGCAGGCCAGCCACTTGGGGAGAGTTTGCCAATGGAAGGTGGGGAAGGGGTGGTGTCCTAGTCTCAGATAGTGCTGACAGGTCTAGAAAAACTAGAGGTAGGTACCAACCTTTATTTAGATTTAATAAGGTGGAGGGTCTTGGTGGTCTCAGCAGAAGCAAAATCTAGGAGATGTGAAGGTGAAAATGTTTATCCGGGTGACTTAGGAGGAAATGAGAAGAGAGGAATTGAAGACTGTGGGCATTAATGAAGAAGAACCAAGGAATGACTGTATCATCCAGAGAAAGTCAACAGATAGAAAAGTAACACAGCCATTCAGTTCTCAACTTCTTCATTTCTACTCCAAATACTCACTTGTACACTTAAAATTGTGAACTTTACTGTATATAAATCATAACTCAATAAGTCTGACCTCTTACAAAAACAAACCATATAAAGTTTGAGACTTAACTATCCACATGACATTTAAAATCTAAACATCTGCTCTGTTCTTACTAACGAAAGCAGAGATGCTCTTGCTGGTGAAAAATACTTAGCTCTAAGGCAGGCCCAGCATTTGAGGGTGTATAATTGAATGTGGAAAATAAAGTGATTTGAAAATTACATTACTCATTTTGTGAGGGTTAAGAATAAAGTTCGATTGCAATATTTCTAAAAATCCAAAGAACTGTATAAAAATAACTGCTCTGTATGCATCAAAAATACTAAGATCAAGAAAGGTGAGGAAAAGCAGAAAAAAACTTCAGATTAAAAGAGACTACAGAGACAAGAAAACTAAAAATATCTGATTCTGGACTGAAGGCTAAACAACAACAAAAAATAGATAGCTATAAATAACAGTATTGGGATAACTGGCCGCATTTGAATTTTCAGTATAGGTTAGATAAAGAGTATAGCATCAGTGTTTTATTTTCTGGATTTTGATAATTTCATTGTGATCATGTAGGTGAATTTTCTTGTTCTCAGGAAGAAAAAGTGGAAAAAAGAAATAGTTAGTAAAAAATAAATACTCTCCAGTCTCTTTTTTCAAAGGCCAGTTCATGTTGCCCCTCTTTTCCTGAAGATGTGTTTTTGCATTTTTTCCTGTGCCCTCAATGCGGCATTCAATCAAATTCCACCTCACCATTGTTACTTCACTCCTTTCTCATCTGTCTTATCTGTCTCCAAAACTATTAGCCCCTGAAAGACTGAAGGAAGGTTTAACGAGTGTCGGTGTTCTTATAAATGAGCGCTAGAATATCACCGACGCGACGGCGCCCGGCGAGGCCTTGGCTGCCGTCCTCTGCCACGTTAGTTTATATTCCCTGAGAAGTCGACCGAGTCCTCACTTTACTAGTGTTTTTATAGGCAAGGATAATAAGTACAGAGTTAATATTGGTCTCTAATTCTATGTCGAAATCAGAACAGTGTATCAACATGAAGTAAAATTCCATAATCACAGCCTGATATATCCTTGGGGTCTTGATGAAATTCTCTCCCTGGTTATATTTTCTTCCTCTCCTTTGACCATGAAGTTCTCACTAAAAATATGAAATTTCATACATCATTGCTAGGTCATTGAGGGGCCTCCAGGGGGCTCAGTGGTAAAGAATTCACCTGCCAGTTGCAGGAGACACAGGAGATGCCAGTTTGATCTCTGGGTTGGAAGGATCCCCCTGGAGAAGGAAATGGCAACCCACTCCAGTATTCTTACTTTGAGAATCCCGTGGACAGAGGAGCCTGGTGGGCTGCAGTCCATGGGGTCACAGAGTCAGACACGACTCAGCATGGGCGCGTGCGTGCACACACACACACACACACACACACTCCCTAACAGTAGCTCTGGTAAGATAATAGTCCTCTCTTGCCCATCCTTTCTAGATATTTCTTCTGAAAACACGAAGGACCTTCATTCCTCCAAAGTTCACATCTTGCTAAATGGTGCAAATTTTACAAAGAATCACAGTGCTTACACCAGTGGATGTAGTAGGGAAGGTGGGGGTAAGACTTGGCTGTGGCAGCGTGGAGTTTCTCTCCTTTGTTTTGTGTCATCTGCTGTTAATGGACCCAGGTGCCCTCCTGAAACCCCAGGCCAGGCCAGGGCAGAGGTGGTGGTCGTGGACTCTAAAGTGCTGCCTTACTCATCCTGAGGTTCTGGTCTAGCAAAGTCACTCTGGGTACAGAACTGCAATTGATGAAAGCCCTGGGACCCTCAAAAGGAGCAACAACCCAGTCTTGTTCCTGCTGTGATTTAGCATCTGACCCCAGCCTGATGTGCCATTGAGTCTGAGCAGCATCTGCCAGCCTAGTGATGAATTGCAAATAAACTGACCTTTTGTTCACGGCCTTCTGAAACTTCGTGTAAAGGCAAGTTGGAGTAAACTCCCCAAATACATCTCTGTTCTTTGCTTCAGTATTCTGGGAAAACTATCGACTCAGGAAATATTATATCTTTTCCATCTTCGTCTTAGATATTTAAGATTAATTCCACCTAGGACCTTTTCACTTTCCACATTCAAGTCATGGGAGAATACTGGTGTCTTTTTCAAAGGAAGTCTTTTGTGGGACTTCCCTGGCAGTCCAGTGGTTAAGACTTAGCACCTCACCCGCACGGGGCATGGGCTTTAGTGAACTAAAGATCCCACAAGGTGTACTGTGCAACCAAAGCAAGTCTTTCTCTACAAAGTTTAACTGCACTGAATTGAAGTAAAAATTCAAAATTCTCACACTTTACAACTGCTTTTAATCTTATACCTGAATTCTAAACTATAATGATAATAATAATAGTAATAAGCTCTAACTTAAAAAGTCAAGGTCATTAGTAGAGTGAAACTGACAAACTGTTCCAGGCTTACATCTAAAGTTGGCTGAACCTTGATTTACGGCTTCCCAAGTGGCTCAGTGGTAAAGAATCTGCCTGCCAATGCAGGAGATGCAGGTTCGATTTCTGGGTTGGCAAGATCCCCTAGAGAAGGATATGGCAACCCACTCCAGTATTCTTGCCTGGAAAATCCCATGGGCAAGAGGAGCCTGGTAGCCTACAGTCCATGGGGTAGCAAAAAGTCAGACACAACTTGGCAACTAATCACCCAGTCAAGCAAACCTTGATTCAACAAACCCTTGATTCAACAAGCCCTTAATTCAACCTTATGTTTTCTCATATCACAGTCTCCTCAGCTGTAAAACGAAGGTGTGATCTCTAAGCTCCCTTCTATCCTAATGATTGAAAAGGACTCTCTATCAAATTACCTCTTTTTCAGTCAATTGAAAAATCATCCTGATTTTCAATGGTTCAGTTCGGTTCAGTTCAGTCACTCAGTCGTGTCCGACTCTTTGCGACCCCATGGACTGTAGCATGCCAGGCTTCTCTATTACCAGCTCCCAGAGCTTGCTCAAACTCATGTCCGTTGAGTCAGTGATGCCATCCAACTGTCTCATAATGGAAATATTTTCCTTGGTAGTGGTATTTCATTCATACCTTAACAGCTGATTTCCTAACTTTTCTGAATTTATATAAAACTTATAATTTTCCTGCAGTCATTGAAGTTAGGGCATAGTATCTGTCCCACCCTCTGTTTCCCTAAACTCACTGCCATGGGTGATTTAACTTGACAGTTTCACAACATGTAATTTCATAGATGGAATATTTTTATACATGGCCGTCATTTCGAATGTGCTTTTTCCTGTCACTGGGGCTTAGCTAAGTGCTTCTAAAGTAGGAGGAAAAAACAAACAAAATGACTGCTTTTATCAAGACTGATGATGGTGGGCACCGATGGGCGTGCTCTTTGGCTCTGGAATCAGCTGTCACTTTGAACTCAGCTTCAGAATAGCAATTTCCAGACCGGTGGCTTCCAGGACACTTCAGTATTCCACATTCTGTGGAAAGGGAGTCTGAGAGCTAATTCTAGTCCCAACAAACCTGAGGCACACGTGCACAGCCACTGACGATGGACACTTTCCAGACACAGAGAGTTCAGTTTTTTCCCCCCTTTTTACTCTTCTTTGTGCTCAGTCGCTAAGTCGTGTCCGACTCTTTGCGACCCCATAGACTGCAGCCCAGCAGGCTCCTCTGTCCATGGGATTTCCCAGGCAAGAATACTAGAGTGGGTGGCCATTTTCTCCTCTAGGGGATCTTACCGACCCAGGGATTGAACTGGTGTCTCCTGCACTGCAGGTGGATTCTTTACTGCTAAACCACTGGTACTCTCCTTAGCTGAATACTGATTTCTGAACCTTAGACTCAATCTTGTTGCAAACTCACACTCTGGACTGTTTCAAGCCTTATATCTGATGCTTTGAAATTGATTATTAACAAACACCAGAATTTATATTAAGAATTGTTTTATTATTCAAGAGTCATTTTAACCTGTAACTTATATAATATTGTATATCAACTATGCTTCAACTAAAGATATTAATAAAGTATATTTGTAGAACAAAAAATATAGAAAGCTATAAATTTATAATGCTGGTACACATACACACACAAAATAGAAGCTCTTGGTTTTGGATGACCATCAGCAAAAGAAGATCAGTCATATTCCTTTATGATAGAACCTTGTGTTATAGTTAAGACACTAAAGGCCTATGCCCAGAACATTATAACAAAGGTCCTATTTATTGGAAGAATATACAGTCTCTCTCATCACCATGTTGATATATTAATATTTTGAGTTCCCACAGGAAAAGGGGAAAATTTCAATAAGAAGAAAAGGTCTTAATTGCCCTTTAACTAGTGGCTTTAAAATCTCAAAACTACTATGCTATTATGAGCACAACACAACCCTAGATTTTTGCAGGGCTGTTTTGTTAAGAAAGAACTACTTTCAGGAAAGAGAACAGACATCAGCAATAGAATGAGTACAATCAGTGAAATGTACCCCCACTACCCTGCACAGAACAGAAACTCAATAGATATTTGTTGAGTGAATGAGTCAATAAATAAAGCCATGAGGAATGATTAGTGGGTAAAAAAACACAAATTAAAATGGTATAAATAATATGTTATGTAAACATAAATATTCAGTTGTGTCCAACTCTTTGCAACCCCATGGACTGGGGCCTACCAAGCTCCTTTGTCCATGGAATTTTCCAGGCAAGAATACTGAAGTGGGTTGCCATTTCCTTCTCCATGTATACATATACAAATATGCATATAAAACATAATATAAATGAATAAAACAATATCAGCAAATGTAAAAACAATTTATTCTGAAAAAAAAAAAGTGTGTTAAGACTTGAGAGATCAGGCCTGCTTTAAGGACTTTTTCTCTTGACATTCAGATCCTGAAAAACTTCTAAGTGAGTTCTGCAATGCCATACAGTCTTGGCTCAATATACTGTTGCTTCAAACACAAGGGAAGAAACCTGAGTCTCCGCCTTATTTTTCCGCTGCATACAGAGACCAGCCCGGTAGGTGTGCCGTGGTCTGGTCAACCTGGTACTACTACTGTACGTTGCTTTGAGAAAGCCAGGAATAAGACATAACTGTGATTAGAGGTTTTCTTCCTGAGCAAAACACAGAAAAAACGGCCCTTATATGTCAGTCCAATGCACACACCTGTGTATTATGCTGCCTAACACCTCTCTATGGAAGAGCAGCTGAGACAAAGGGAGGGGGTGGATCCTGCAGCCTCTGCTGTTTAATGGTAACATATTCAGTTACAGCTGGTGAGGTTCAGGACTTGTCTCTGTATCAGCTCTGGTCAAAATACATTTTTTCTCATGGGTATGTACCATACATCTTCTTTGAACATAAACTCTAGGAGGAATTTAATTTTTGTTTTCTCTTTCTCTTTATATGCATGTGTGTATGTTTGCATCGTGATGATGGGTATATGTATGTGTCATTTATGTGTGTGTATATTTAGGTGTGTACTATACATGTATATGTCATGTAGATGTGTATGTATATGTGTATGAACATGTGGATATATAACCTTGTGTGTGTGTCTGTGTCCCAAAAAAACCATCAAGCAAATACAGGACTAACTGATCTCTTGTGTTGATCTTTCCTTTCTCTGATTTTCTAGGGTAATTACCCATATAACCACTATTTATTATTAGACTATTTTATTTATTTAACATGATACAGTAGAAAAAGGTGGACTAAAAGTCAGATAACCTGAATTTGAGTCCTATGTCTGGCTTTTGGGCTTATCATTTAATTCTGTTGACTCTTAATTTCTTCCTTTGTGAAAAATGAGATAGTAATTTACAATATGTTTGTATACAGTTAGAAATACAGGTGAAGCATTTAGCATGCAATAAATGTTCATTGCAATGACAACTGGGTTTTTATGATTGCCTTTCTCCATGATTTGATCAAAAGCTCTTTGAGGATAAAAAATGCAATTTTGAAATCCACCATGGATTTGTTTACCAAAGCAGCAAACACATGCTGGCACTCTATAAATATGTGTGTATTACACTGAACTACAAGGTAAGTGTAAAGATAAAGCACTGTCCTAAGAACATAATCAAAGCCCACTCCCATTCTCTATGACTTTGTTATCTCACCTTTTCACTTTCTGAGCACAAAGAGTACAAATAAGTATGTCTTTAACAATGGCAGCCATGAAAGTAAAGGATGCTTGCTCCTTGGAAGAAAAGCCATGAACAACCAAGATAGCATATTAAAAAGCAGAGACATTACTTTGCCAACAAAGGTCTGTCTAGTCAAAGCTATGGTTTTTCCAGTAGTCATGTATGGATGTGAGAGTTGGACCACAAAGAAAGCTGGGCGCCAAAGAATTGATCCTTTTGAACTGTGGTGTTGGAGAAGACTCTTGAGAGTCTCTTGGACTGCAGGAAGACCAAACCAGTCAATCCTAAAGGAAATCAGTCTTAAATATTCATTGGAAGGACTGATGCTGAAGCTGAAGCTCCAATACTTGGCCACCTGATGCAAAGAGCCAACCTGTTGGAAAAGAACCAGATGCTGGGAAAGACTGAAGGCAAGAAGAGAAAGGGGTGACAGAGGATAAGATGGTTGTTTGGCATCACTGACTCACGGACATGAGTTTAAGCAAGCTCCGGGAGTTGGTGATGAACAGGGAAGCCTGGCATGCTGCAGTCCATGGGGTCACAAAGAGTTGGACATGACTGAGGGACTGAACTGAACTGAAAAATCATTGTTACTACATATAATTCTCATACTTTGGACCTACACTGATCCAAGGTGGGTTTGATCTCTGTAAACATGAGGCATTTGATCCACACGCACTCTGATCAGTGGCTTCCTAATTACCTGCCAGGATGCACAACACGAGAAAATCTGCATTTGGCGTAACCCACCAGAGTGATGGACGCAAAGAGATAACAAGACAGCACCGTGGCCTGAAACCAGGCTTCCTGATATTAAAAAGTAATACTAGAAAGCAAGGCAACAGGATGTAACAGCCTTTGCTCTTCAGTTCACAGCTCAGACATTCCTATAACTCATGTAAACACCGCGTTTCATCTACTTCACAAAAAACATGGCTTCCCCTGGTGGCTCAGATAATAAAGAATCCATCTGTAATGCAGGAGACCCAGATTTGATCCTTGGGTTGGGAAGATCCCCTGGAGAAGGGAATGGCAACCCACTCCAGTATTCCTGTCTGGAAAATTCCATGGACAGAGGAGCCTGGCTGCCTACAGTCGATGGGGTCGCAGAGTTGGACACAACTGAGAGACAAACACTTTAAAACATGGCTATAGTAAGTATGGGGGAGCCACAGTTCATATGAAACATTCAGAGCTGATTTTTTACAAATATTTACTATGACTTGACTCCAAAAATGCCACAAGTTGAGCACAACTATTTATTTATTTTTCCCTCTCTATCTCCCAATTGAGTTTCCAGCTGGCTATACATCTCATATGGGAGAAGGGCATTGAAGCATGTTAATTGTCATGTGTCTAATCAATCGCCAGCCCAGGATTGATGCTCGGGGCTGGTGCAGTGAGATTTCCCGGGGGGGAGGGAGGAGGGAGGGGGGTTCTGGAGGGGAAGTATATGTAAACCCATGGTGATATCATGACAATGTATGGCAAAAACAATAAAAAAAAAAAGAATAGACACTAAGATAATTACAATGTCTATTGAATAATTTTTCTTTTGGATAGCTACATGGCCCCTCATTTCCTATCATCAGGGTGCCATCCAGAATCATTATTTTCTTTTTTCTGATACTCTGCCTGTCTAATTAATAGTGGTTCTCTTTGTAAATTCTACTGTTGGCCACTCTCCAGCCTTATGGAACATTCCCTAAAGGCTATACACATCTCCTCTCAGTTCTAGTAAATTGTTATTATTGCTTTTCCTGTAATTATCCCACGTGCATCACCATTCAAGCTCATGAAGAGCAAAATATGCCAAGTTTACAGACTCAGGTGGAAAAAATTTGTGTCTGTCAATGTTTTTAGGAAAAACCTTAGCCATATCCTCAAATAGATATCACAAATCCTTATGCAAACACTAGAAATGGGATTAGACACACGTACTGATTGTATTTCGTCCTTATGGGTACAGTCATCCTATGGTTTGACACTTTACTGGAAGGGTAAGTCACGGTACTTGCCACATCTAATGTGCTTTCTGAGGACATCGGAGGCTTCCCTGCCCTGCTGGGGAAAGCAGCCTTAGGCAGTACCCAGTGCAGGAGTTCATCTTTGGTGCCATGTTTCAAACCTCCTCCTCTAATGAAGTGGACAAAGAAGAGGCAGGTGACTGCCAAATCCTAGGTTGACCAGAAATCTATGAGATGGAGTCAGTTTGCACTCCACTCTCTCAGAACTTCTCCATTTAAATTCATATATCTTTAGAGTTTGGGGGATCCCTTTCCAAAACTTTTGCTTAGATGTGTTTAGATGACTTTAAGGTAGCTTCAATGAATGCACACAAACTCCAGGAAGGCAGCAATATAAAAGTACCTGCCTTGAGTGTGCAGGAGTGTGTGGTTGTTTATTTGCTTGACCCAAGCAGGTCACTAGGCATGCCACTGAAAGTATTCAGGATATAGTCAAGGCTTTGACTCTAGGTAGAAGTCAGCTCCTAGTGCTCTATGCTTTTGCAGGGATCTGAAAGATTTGCCCTGTGATAAATGGCTATAATCCACTAAGTAAAATTGAGTCCATATAATTCAGCTGGGTCTGAAGCTCAGAGAAGAGAGGAGTTACTATACAAACTCACAATCACATAACAGCAGTTATCTATTTCTGTATACCAGGCCCTGATGCTCATATATAAAGCTGCCACTGCAGGATGTTTAAGTACGTGCACACACACACCCAAAACGAAATGGTTTTTCTCTCTCTCTCTCTCTCCCCATCACCCCTCCCCCATTCAAAATGGAATGCTTCCACTGCTCTGTCTTCTAGATATTGGGCTCTTATTAGGAATATGCCTATTAAATATCTTAAATATTTAAGTAACAATAACAAATTTTTTATTATTTTTAATATTTAAAAAATACTTTTACAGTCAGCTTCTTGAAATCCTTAATCTTCCTAAACTCCCTGATTTCTACCTTCCGGTGTCATTGGAGGGTTTTCTGCCATAGTTTTTTTTGATACATTTCTCTTTTCCCTCTTCTCTGGGCCAGAGCAGGGTGGGAACACAAGTGGACTTGCACATTGAGAACGGAGCTGTAAATACCCCTTTAAAGCTCAGTGCGTAACAGTCAAGATAACAGTACTACATAATTCTCCATGAAGGATTCCTGTTTGAAATGCAGCTTCCCAGGTGGCTTCGTTTAAAAGGACCTGCCTGCTAATGCAGGAGACACAGGTTCAATCGGTGGGTCAGGAAGACCCCCTGGAGAAGGAAATGACAACCCACTCCAGTATTCTTGCCAGAAAAATCCCATGGATAGAGGAACCTGGCAGGCTACAGTCCACGAGGTCCCAAAGAGTTGGACATAGCTGAGTGACTGAGCGCAGCCCATTTGTATAAAGAGGACTTTAAATTTCCCAGTGGCTCAGCAGGTAAAGTATCTGCCTGCAATGCAGGAGACACAGGAGACATGAGTTTGATCCCTGGGTCTGGAAGACCATCGGAAGAGGGCGTGGCAAGCCACTCCAGTATTCTTGCCTGGAGAATTCCATAGACAGAGGGGCCTAGTGGGCTATGGTCCATGGGGTTGCAAAGAGTTGGACATGACTGAAGTAACTGAGCACACACACACACGTGTGTGTGTGTATATATGCAAATGAGAGAAAAGTATATTTACCTGTATTGCTTCTGGGAAACACTGTTGTAGAAGACAGTAAAAACAGTTGTTTCCAGACCCTATTATACAGAGAATTCCAGTGTGTGAAAAGAGGGTTCCCCCACACAATGCTTGGACACCAGCTGGGTGCTGCGTGTCCTACAATTTACTCCAGTGGAGGAATATCAGATCCCATGAGCTAAGGGCTCGGACTTACAAGACTGTCCCTCTTCCCCTGTGTCCCACCAAATTCAGAGGGAGTTGCAAGGCCAGGTTGTCACCTGTGTATTGGATTGACTGGACTAAAATTGGAGAGTTCAACAACCCTTTCTTTGGGTTCAGTTAATTTGCTAGAGAGGGTCACAGAACTTAGAAGTATTTTATTTACTGGATTACCAGTTTATTATAAAAGGTCGTGATAGGGCTTCCCTAGTGGCTCAGTGGTAAAGAATCTGCCTGCCAACGCAGGAGACACAGGTTCGATCCCTGATCCAGGAGGGTCGCATGTGCTCAGAGCGACTAAGCTCCTGCAACACAACTCCTGAGCCTGTGTTCCAGAGCCAGGGAACTGCAACTACTGAAGCCCGTGTGCTCAAGAGCCTGTGCTCTGCAACAAGAGAAGCTATTGGGCTGAGAGGACTGCACACTGCAACCAAGAGGAGCTCCCACCCACCACAACTAGAGAACAGCCTGCACAGAGACAAAGGCCCAGCACAGCCAAAAATAACCACATAAAATTATAAAATAAAAAAGGATGTGATAAAGGATGCAGATGAACATTCAGATGGAAGAGACTATGGGCAAGGTATTGTTATGCCCAGGTCGTGATCTCCACAAATCATCAGGAGGCCATACACCGATGCAAGCGCAAGAGGGAATTTATTGCAGACCCGGGTCTGGACCGCACACACAGACCGACACAGCGGAGTGAGGGCAGCGGCCCAGAGCCGCATGGTACAAGGCTTTTAAAGGGAGAAGACAAAGGGAAATTGGCTACAGGTGGGGTGACGTATTGCTCTGTGATTGGTCAGGACAGGACGGGAGGTCAGGGGCTTTACCTGCACTAGCCCCTGATAGGTATATCTTTGGCACACTATGATTGGTTGTGTCCAGGGTGGTGACCTGGGGGTGGGGGAACTTGGAAGACTCTACAGTATGTAGGAAAGGGTGGGGAGCTACCAAGCTCCATCTCAGTTTGCCAGTCTTCCCAAATCTCCATCCTCCCCAAGTCTCCTCCAACCTGGAAGCCCTGTAACCTCTGTTTTTGAACTATTTTTTGTTGTTTTTTGATAGGCAGAGTGAGTTTGTTAGCATAGGATGCTTGTGAGAGAAACAAGTGGGCTAGCATGGAGTATAGCATCCACAAAAACCAAAGGGGTTATCCTTTTGAGTTTTTATAGAGGCTCCATTGCATAGACTTGATTGACTAAATTGTTGGCCACTGATGGGATCAATCCATCTCCAACCCTTCTCCCCTTCCCAGAAATGGGACTGAAAGTGCCAACCCTCTAAATGCATGGTTCTCTTGGCAAACAGCCCCCACCCTAGGTTAACTAAAGACTTTCCAGAAGTCACCTAATTAATATAACAATATAACAAAAAATATCTTTATTGCCTTTATCATAGGAAATTTCAAAGGTTTTAGCAGCTATGAACCAGAAATCCTGAACAAAGACTAAATATGTATATGAGAAATATATTTTGGCCATCTGAATGGCTAAATGTATATTTCTTACAAATCATAAGACAACAGATAGCAAGGAAACAGTCTCTTCAATAAACAAAAAGCAACCATGAAGGTGTGGGGAACTTAAAATGAGGGTTGGACTTCTTGGTCAGTTATATCAAAGGGGACAAAAAAAGGAAGAATGCAATGAAATTAGGGAAATTAACAGAAATGAAATCGTGGTTAGAGGTGTCTTTTATTTAAGATGAGGTTGTGTGCAAGCTAAGTCACTTCCGTCATGTCCGACTCTGTGACCCCATGGACTGTAGTCCGCCAGGCTTCTCTGTCCATGGGATTTTCCAGGTAAGAATACTGGGGTGGGTTACCATTCCCTCCTCCAGGGGATCTTCCCGACCCAGGGACTGAACCCAGGTCTCTGGCATCTTCTGCATCAGCAGGTGGGTTCTTTACCACTAGCCCCACCTGGGAAGCTAGATGAGATTACCAGGAATAATTTCCTGAGGGAAACTGCATGAATTATCTCCCAGGGCATTTGCTTTAATTAACTGAAGTAAATGCAACATTTACTCTTGAGGAAAGTGAAAAAAAAGAATGAGAAAGTTGGCTTAAAGCTCAACATTTACAATGGAATATTACTCAGCATTTAAAAAAAAAAAATCATTTGAATCAGTTCTACTCAGGTGGAAGGAACTGGAGCCTATTATCCAGAGTGAAGTAAGCCAGAAGGAAAAACAACAATACAGTATACTAACGCATATATATGGAATTTAGAAAGATGGTAACAAGAACCCTGCATGTGAAGACAGCAAAAGAAACGCAGATGTATAGAACAGACTCATGGACTCTGTGGAAGAGGGCAAGGGTGGGATGATATGGGAGAATGGCATTGAAACATGTTAATTATCATATGTGAAATCAATCGCCAGCCCAGGATTGATGCTCGGGGCTGGTGCTGTGAGATTTCCCAGGGGGGAGGGAGGAGGGAGGGGAGTTCTGGAGGGGAAGCATATGTAAACCCATGGTGATATCATGACATTGTATGGCAAAAACAATAAAAAAAAATACTACGTGGAAAAATCAAATTGCATTTAAATGCTTTATAATATGACGCTGAATTTCAAACTTTTACTTCTGCTAAGCCCCATGTCGGCAAACCAAGGCTTCACACCTAACCTAACTGAAATTTCAACTTCTCCCAGAAACGGAGGCTTTAACCAGACAATCTTGAATTTTCTGGTCTACAGTAGTGAGGTAATCTTCCTGATAGACTCCATTCTTGTCCCCCCAAAAAAGATGTAGGAATCTACTCTTTCCCTGCCCCTTTTGCCTATAAAAGTCTCCATTTAAAAACAGCTTTTTAGAGCTCCTTTTGTTTGCTAGATGGGATGTGCCCGACTCACAAATTGTTGAATAAAGCCAATTAGATCTTCAAACTTACTCAGTGGAATTTTGTATTTTTAACACTATCTTCTAGGTTACTGGTTTCAGTCAGGTGTCTGTGCTAATGGGGAATGGGAATTAGGGAGCCCTTGGGCATGTTTTTAAGACTCTGCAAATTTTCTACAGGAACTGGTTTGATTTGATGGTGGTTCAGACAGTAAAGAATCTGTCTGCAGTACAGAAGACCAGGTTTGATCCCTGGGTTAGGAAAATCCCCTGGAGAAGGAAATGGCAACCTGCTCTAGTATTCTTGCTGGAAGATTGCATGGACAGAGGAGCCTGGCAGGCTACAGTCCATGAGACCACAAAGAGTCAGACATGACTGAGCAATAATACTTTCACTATCATACTTTCACTCAGGTGATAGTTTAAAAAATAAAATGCTCTCTTTTGCAATAGGAACAAGTAATACTAAAGAGGACTTTGAGATGAACCCAATAAACCAATGATTTATGTGCACCAAGTGAATCCAAAGAAGAAATGGAGGTTTTACTTTGTTATATCAAAAAACTATCACCTGGCACTTGCAATACCTAGGCATGCTGAAATCAAAATTCCCATTGTCATAAGAATTGATATCATACTCACATTTTGAGTGGTACTTTAATTTCAGCCCAACAACATATTTTGCCACATTAAATTAGTTTTGTTAATTTGCTTTTAATTGATTTTGTAACCTCTACTTTATTATTAATTTGTTTTGATTTTATGGTTAGACAAGGGCTCTGAGTGTAAGGAGTTTATAACCAGGTTTGCATTATGTACAGATTTAACATGGTATTATGTTGCACGTGTACATAACAAAAATAATTTAAGTCAGTTCCAGGGGTCCAGTAATATTTTTTTCTTTTAAAATGATCCATACATTACTCAGCCTGGAGAAGCCCCTTTACACCTTCAATACTTCTCCCAGTGGGAACACAGAGTTGTGACAGGCAGTCATCCCATCTATGTGTGTGTAGCAGTCATTAACTGTAGTCTGAATAAATCTCAGAGACATCCTTGTTATTATTCCTCAGATGTGTGCAAATAGCGTTGTTTCGAATGAAGTACAAAAATGTTGGAATATTATTCAATTCTTCAGCATTCCCACTGATCAGTGGATACTGAATACAAATCTTATACATCTTTACAGTGGTGGCAGGGGAGACTTTGAAAGTTTCTCACTTTAAAAGTGAGTGTTTCTACTAAAATGAAAATTATTACTTTGGGAGCCCTTTGGCTATTTTGTGGAAAGAGCGTGGGTCATAATTTTATTTTCCAATAAAGGTGATGTTTTCCAACAGGCTGTATCATGTAAATGACCCTACCTGGTTTTCTTCCTTTTCTAAAGAATCTAGGAATCTTTGACATTATTCTACAGTCCAACATCTTATTGCCTTAATCTATGAGTGAGCGGGAAGAAGGAGGTTAAGACCAATTTGTTGACATAACTAGTGCTTGACATTTCTTATACTCTTAAGTTAGAGAAGACAGTGTGAATGACTAATGAAAATAAAAACAAACTTTAAAATAATATGTCCACTTTGTTAAAAAGAACTCTATTTAGTGGCTGGGCAGGATTTTATTTGCACTGTGTGAAAATGGCGTAAAAGAACTGATTTTAATATACACAAATCATCTCTGATTTTCCCTAGAACCAGAGCCAACACCTGCCCGGTGACAACTGCTGTTTGATGCTTTTCAAAGCTGAGTGCAAATCTTTGCGGGATGGGGGTATGCCAGGACCACTGGGAGGGTCAGGTGGGCAAGATCCAGCACCTGCTTTATCAGAGACTGCTGAAAGCAGTGATTCAGGTTTTTTAGAGTAAGCCTTTTCAGCTCAAGTAGAAAGATTGTTTTCTTATTTCAGACTAACTGAATTCTGTAAATGGTAATGAGGCATTTGTTACGACAACAGAAGAAATTCTCACTTTTTCCTTCAATCTATAAGTAAGCAGGAAAAGGAAAATAAAGACAGTGTTGGCTATATAACGAATACTGTCTTCTGTTGATGGGGATACGTATAACCAAAAAAAGTAAACATTTATAGCTAAATCTGGAGAAAAATACTCTTTTTTGGTTAAATTACTACATACGCTTTTTAAAGAAAAATATCTTTAGGCAACAGCCCTTTTAAAAAAATTTGCATACATCACGAGTATTTTGACTAAGGTGACCTTTAAGATTTTAAGAGCCATTAGAACAGAGAATATGATTGTCTTTCTACCTTCTAGAACAACGCCTGGCATAGACTGAGCATGCAATAATCGACTGTTGAAGTAATTATTTTTAATTATTTATTTTTAATTGATTTAACATAAAAATTGATGAATGGTTTCTTGTCCTAAGAATCTATGAAAATAGTTGAAAATCTCTTGTCTTCTATCAGATCTGGAGGTAGGTCAGCCTGGTGATACAGTATATTCTAGTCAAAACCATTAGCAGGAGAAAATCTTAGACTCAGATCTTAAAATACCAAGCTTCTAAAAAATTTGCTAGAGTAAGAGCAAAAGAAAACCACCTGCTCCTGAACTCCCATATGTACAAACTACATTCCATCCCGCTTTGCATCTCACACGAATCTGCATATTTTCTCCACCACAAAAGATTAAGAAACAAAACCCACACATTGAATTTTGTTTAAATTTGTCATTTGGCAATCATAAAAAAGCAACATATCCCAGAACTAGCCTTTATTATCATAATGCAAATTTATGCTGTGAATGGTACTATGAAGTCACATTAGGTCCCATGCAGTCACACTAATCACCCCTGATTAATGAATTCACTGAACAGAAATAGATTTATGTCCTCATATTGTATTTGCTACATTACTAGTTAGCTATGTGGCAACAGATGGCTGACACCAACTTCCTCTAAATAAATGATTTTTTTTTAAAAATTAAAACAAGACCACTAATTTGGAAAGATTTTGTGAATTCCAATGTTCACAGCAGCATTATTTATAATTACAAGATAAGGAAACAACCTAAATGTCCATCAGAGGATGAATAGAGAAGATAGGGTGTGTGTCTATGTGTATGTGTGTGTGTGTGTATATATATATATATATATATATATATATATATATACACATATAATGTAATCTTACTCAGTTATAATAAAAGAACAAAATTCTGTCAAAGCAACATGGACAGACCTGGAAGTAACATAAATCAGACAGAGAAAAAGAAATACCGTATGGTATCACTTATCATTTCTCTGGTGGCTGAGATGGTAAAGAATCCACCTGCATGCAGGAAACCTGGAATCAGTCCCTGGGTTGGGAAGATCCCCTGGAGGAAGGCATGGCAACCCACTCCAGTATTCTTGCCTGGGAAGTCCCATGGACAGAGGAAGCTGGCGGGCTATAATCCATAGTGTTGCAAAGAGCCAGACACAACTGAGCAACTAAGCATACATCACTTATGTGTGGAATCTAAAAAATACAGCAAACTAGTGAGTATAATAAAAAAAAGAAGCAGACCTCCTGATACAGAGAAAAAAACAGTGGTTACCAGTGAGGGGCGGGGAACAATGTAGAGGTGGGGAAATAGGAGGTAGAAACTACTGGATGTAAAACAGGCTTAGGGATACACTGCACAACACAGGGATTAGCCAATGTTTTGTGATAACTGTAAATGGAAAGTAACCTTTAAAAATTATATAAAATTTAAAAAATTTAAAAATTAAGGCATTAATTAATTAATAATTTAATTAATTAACTGGGGGTGTTTGGGGGGAGCAGAATATTGATTTACCCTAGGGTTACAAACATTCAGAAGCTGGTTTCTGAAACGTTGAATAGGACGTGATATGTGATGGTACGGAGGGTCCTGGATAATTCACGTTTCAAAACGTTGAAGAGACGAGGTTTGTCCGGGAGAGAGAGGACACTCAGTGAAATCCCTGAACACTTCTCTTGCTCACTGGGTTTTTTTTTTTTTGGCCACACCAGTGTGGAGTCCTAACCACTGGACCGCCAGGAAATTCTCTCCCGTTCCTCTTTTTAACAGGCTACTTGGGCCAGTGAGGACCTTAGAGACTTGCCTGGCACTCTCGTCCCTTTAGCATGCCCTAAGCGGGGAGTCTCCGTGGAGAGACAACACCAGGTCAGGGGTCCCTCAGCTGTAGACGGACTCCAACAGTGACTCAGGAGCTTAGCAACGTCTGCCCTCCCCTTACTGGGAAATGACTTTGATGTTGATGCCATCGCCAGCACCTCTTTCTAGGAGACCCCACTAAAACTGACTATATATCTGTGTCTGCAGGTGAGATGTTGCATTTCAATATGCCACAGATACCTAACCGCTCAAAGAATGATTGGTTTGATTATATTCAAATCTCTGTGAAGCTGGCAGGGGACTACAGACATGCCCCGGGGTCTCCAGGAGTTTACAGAGCAGTAGATAAGATGTTAGAATAAAATAGGATAAGATCTGACAGTGCTTTGTAAAGTGTAGGGGGTTGTGCTGACATTCATCATGAATATTACATAAAAGGTAGCTAATAATACCAAATACATAGGTAAATACAAGACAGTATTTCCAGTACAAAAGTATGCATCCAACTTCATCTGGAAGAAATGATGCTGTCTCAAATATTAAATTTTATTAATTCTCTCACCTTCCAGTTGAGTCTTTTTCTTTCTACCCACCACTGCTTTCTCTTTTCCTTTCCTGCTAGCTATACTCTTTAATTACCCAGAGTAATGAAAGTCTTGAGCAAAAATTCTAAGAGGAAAATGGTTTTTGTGTCTAGCGTTCAATTATCCAATCAATGCAAAATGAATGACAAGTATGTTCTAGCCTAGAAATGGAAAGAAGAAAAATCAACACCCCAAACAAAAAGATATCTGACTATCAGAATGGGATAAAATTGGATGTTTTAGTTAAAGTTTGCTATTTTTAAGTATTGTATGAGAAGGAGATATTCTGGCAAAGTGAAAAGTCCATGTGGTCTAAAGATTTTTTAAAATGTCAAGTTGATGCCTGAAGCAAATATTCACAGCTCAGATATTATGAGATCTGTGAAACCTGAAGTTTTATATTAGAATTGAGACAGGAGTTTTAACTGACAGCCTCCTGGTCCTTCTGAACATGGCTCTTAGGGCTAGTTTGAAATGTGCTGTTTTTCAAGTATCTGATTTAAACTAGGTAATAGAATTAATCCCTGGGTCGGGAAGATCCGCTGGCGGAGATGACCATCCACTCCAGTATCCTTGCCTGGGAAACCCCCCCGCGCAGTCCACGGGGCTGCAAAAGGGTCGGACACGGCGTACTGACTAAAGAACGACACAGAATTAATAAAACTGTATGTCCTGTCCCTCTAAAAACGCGACAAAACTGTGTAAGTCTGAAAAATACTCTAATGAATGAAATGAGCCTAAATGGCACAAGTTATGTTAACGAGAAGTTAACTGGGGAAAGTAGAACCATTTTTCACAGCACTCAAGTATTGGCTGATGCAGAGTATACAAATACATATACGGGGTCAACTCCCAGATACAAAACACCAGGAAGAAATCTTAGCATAAAACAGAATTTGGCTGAGAGAACCAGTCTTTTTATTTGCAGATTTAAGCACCTTTTAATACCTACCCCCAGCTTCATTTCAGGAAAATGTAAACAGAAGCCGCCATATGTACTTTCAAAATCTACTAACAATAGGTTTCTGAGAGGCTTCCGCTGTATTCAATCAGTTCACCAGATTTTAAAGCTCTTTTTATTACTTTGAAGTGAAGTGAAGTGAAAGTCGCTCAGTTGTGTCTGACTCTTTGCGATCCCATGGACTATACAGTCCATGAAATTCTCCAGGCCAGGATACTGGAGTGGGCAGCCTTTCCCTTCGCCCGGGCATCTTCCCAACCCAGGGATCAAACCCAGGTCTCCCACATTGCAGGCGGATTCTTTGCCAGCTGAGCTATCAGGGGAGCCCAGGGCCGATTTTCTTACTCAAAGGTCTCTTTCTTATCACGTCCATATTGTATCTTTATATAAATGTCTGGAAATCCTACTAGGTTTGGTACAAGCTTAAATTAAAAAATGGGACTTGAAAATAGAGTCAATTTGCTATGATCTGTAACCAGTTTAACACTTTTCTGAGCTTAAAAGACACATCCGAGTACACACAGAACTTTAAATATGTTTGGGGGGGGCATGCTTTACCCAATATAAACCAATATATACCTTTTAAGATGAAGGTAGGGTGTTATTTTTGATCAACAAATTGTTACCCGGGAAGAGTTGATTTCATGCTTAAGTCTAATTAGTATATTTGCTTGGTATTTGAGAATGATGAGACCACCCCCAAGCACCATTTACTCCATTGAAAATAAGTCAAAACACTACAGAAGGAGAACATATGGTCCAAGTACCATGGTAGAGAAAATGTTACTTAACAGATGAATGTAGGAGAAAGGCCAGTGAGTAGAGAAAACTGGGCACAAAATACTTGTTACACTTTCAAGTAAACCCAGATAAAAGAAGAGAAAGAATGTATCTATTGAATCACAATACTTTTAATATGTTCATTATTGTTAGATTAACTTCACAAAATCTGCTTTCTCCCCTAATGAAATGTGTCCATACGCATATTTGCAAATGTATTCAGAAATTAGATTCGAAACTGATTCACACATAATTAATGTTGTTTGAATAATTCTGTGACAAAAATCAGCATGTGAACCTGCATATCCCGAATCAGCATCTGGACTAAACTCTGCCCTGTGGCAACACAGTGGCTTCTTTGGGGAGCTTGTAACCTAACCAGGGAAATCAGATTAGCCACACTTCAATGCATAAATGGAAAATGAAACCAAACCTCTCTGACATTCACCCTACTCTAGCTAGCTAGGGTACTTGCTCTCACCTTTCTTTCTCGGCTAACACCCTTGAATGATGAATCAGTGTCTAGTGCCTCCAGATTTTTACCCTGTTCACTCTTACACACAGTAACTGGGCTTCTACATTTTGATCAACAACCTGTGATAAAGGCAGCAAAGGAAAGAACCAGTCAGTCCTCCCTGGGTCACTCTGCCGCTGCCTGTGAACCTGGTGGCCAGTGTATTCCCCTAGAAAACCCTCTCTCCCCTGGCTTCCTCGTAATGCCCCTCGGTCCTAACGGTCCTCCTCAGATGCTAGCCTGGCTCCTATTCTCTCTGCAGCCCTTTGAAAACGGATGTGCCTTGGGGCTGTGTTGCCAAGTCTCTTCTGTCTCTCATCGGTTTCCCTAGCAAAAGGCTCCCTAACGTTCTGCCAGGTCATTCAGAAAAGGTATGTTCTGCCAGGTAAATACAGAAAAGGCTGCTGACGGATGTAACTAAGCTTATGGTGCTGATCAATTCACAATATACATATGTATCAGATCATTACGTTGTACACCTGAAACTAATACAATGGAGCTGTTGTTCAGTCGCTCAGTCATGTCCAACTCTCTGTGACCCCATGGACTGCAGCACAACAGTCTTCCCTGTCCTTCACCATCTCCCAGAGTTTGCATTGAGTCGGTGATGCCATTCAACCATCTTGCCCTCTGTCGTCCCCTTCTTCTCCTGCCCTCAATCTTTCCCAGCATCAAGGTCTTTTCCAGTGAGTCAGCCCTTCACCTTTCCCCAGATGCCTCCACGCAAGGTTTCATCCATGAGAAGTCCTCCTCCTCCTCCAAGGATCAGCCCAAGTGTTCTCCTCAATAAGGGTTCCCCAACCCTCCGGGAAGGGCTGGTCTTCACTGTGTCTAAACCATGGCACTGCCCTTTGCATTGAAACCCTCTGTTCACTACTCCTCTACCCAAGCAGCTCCTAAGAGCTAGGGGTTTGCTCGTACCCATCTTTTTGTTCCAAGGGTTCAGCCCAGGGTCCAGGTGTGGGGGATGCTAAACAGAGGTAGGGTGGAAAATAGCTGTATTAACACCTGGAACACTGGCTCCACTATCACCCCTCTGGGATAATTGTGAAGCCAAGTTTAAGAGTCTCCACAGTGGGAGGACACACCAAGGAGGCTTTCCAAATGAAAGGGCAAGGGGACTAAGTCGTCACTGACTCATACCCTGCTTCCCACGTCTTGTGGCATTTCAAACTGCATAATCATCTCAAGCAGTTAGAATTATAAGTGACTAAACACTGTATCACATTTTTTACCTGCCTACTGAGTTAAATACTTAGCCCCACAAATTGCTTGTTACCTAAAAGAGGCTTGAATCTTGAATCTCCTTAGTCACAGCCTGTGCAATGGCTTGGGGCAGGTTGCCTTAGCCGAGAGACTCAAACTAGGGGGTTAAAGAGGCTCTCCTCTGAGCCTCTAAGCAGATCTGAGCAGAACAGGGAGCAAAGCAAAAGCAGCAACTCACAGGGGGAATCTCACAGCTGAGCCAGCTGGCTCTGTGCAGCTCTCCCAGCAGGCACTGAGTCTTTCCCAGCAGGTGCAAATCTTATTTGCATCCTGGGCTGACTGGGCCTGCAGTCCCTACTAATAATATCAGTGAACATTTGCCAAGTGCTTACGAGGTATCAGAAACTCTTTCAGAACTTCACTCCTATTGCCTTACCTAATCCTCACAGCTGTAAAAATAGATGCTATTATTATCATCTCTGATTTACTGAAAAGCAAGAAAGGCATAGACAGGTTCAGCAACTAACTCAAATGTTAGTCGTTCAGTCATGTCCAACTCCATGTGACCCCAAGGACTGCAGCCTGCCAGGCTCCTCTGTCCATGGAATTTTTCCAGGCAAGAACTCTGGAGTGGGTTGCCATTTCCTTCTCCAGGGGATGTTCCCGACCCAGGGATCAAACCCGGGTCTCCTGTATTGCAGGCAGATTCTTTACCATCTGAGCCACCAGGGAAGCCCCAACGAACTCAAGGTCCCACACTTAGTAAGGGCTAGAACGGGAGGCACACTCAGGCAGTCCCACCCCACAGCCTATGATCTAAGCCACTGACGCCAACCAAGACCAAGATGGGAACTCATGGCTTTCTCAAAGAGAAGGCGAAAAGAAAGTTTTTGGCCATCCATACAAATTCATCCTACCAAGATCTTAAACATGGAAAAATCCTATCTCTTCTCAGCATCTTTTTCCCAAAGGGGTTTGATGGTGATGATTGTTCTTCCCAGGATCTGTTCCCTAAAGGGGGTCTGAGAGCATTCTAAGTAATTTGTCACTATAGAAAGAAACTCTGTCACATAAAATTTGTCAAAATCAGGTAATTACAGTTCCCACTTGATGTATATATTGTTCAAACCCACCGGGTCTCCCTCTTTATATCAAAGAAAAATGCTAAGCCCGTTATGTGATCATTTTGTCCACATAACACTAACATTTTCTGTTTGATTTATGTATTCAGTTAGAATATGTTAAAGTAATTCAAATACGATTTCTTAATGCCTTTTAGTTTGTCTTTATCATTTTTCTTGGACTCTTCCACCCTTTGGCCGCTTTCCTAATCAATGACCTCCCATTCCAAATCCCTTTTTACATTTTCGTCTATAGATCAGAATGCTCAGAAATGACCCAGAGAGCCTTAAAACACACCAAAAGAGCAAATGTTCTCATTTATTACCATCTACTGCTCTGATGCATAGATTCCAAGGCTCTGATTTGGTTTCTTAGTATGCGTATGCATATTCCTTATGATTGTCATTGAATCACTTTGTAAAAAGAAGAGTGTAAAGGGGTTGCTCCAATTCCTACCGCAAGACAGGTGCTCCTCTGGGAGGCTCACTTCATTTACAGCTGCATTTACTATCCATTAGCAACTATTCCAAAAACAATAAAAAAGTTTTCTCTCCACTGCTTGAAAAATACATGTGAGCTGCAGGAAAAAAAAAATACAATTTTAAAAGTTTCTCTTTGGAAAGCCTGCATGCAATGACTTAAAAAAATTTTTTTGTTGTTGGAATTTAGAAATTGTGCTAAGGTCGGAAGGGCTGAGAGAATTCTAAATAGCTGCTGCCTCTTACTTCAAGACGCAACTTTTCAGTTGACAAGAACAGTATGATGACATTATAACTGATTCACCACTAATTTGATTGAGATTAGATTCCAAATCTAGTTAATGCACTATAGTAACTGTGAAAGTTCTGCATTGCTGACCACTTGATCTTACTATTAGGTGGAGTGCAAAAAGAAATCCACTTTCTTCTTCCTAAGTGTTCAAATGACAAAGTGATAAAATATTTTCTATGAAAAACTTAAATTGTATCATAAATATATCTATTTTGAAGATGAAAGCATATTTTCAGTAGACAAATCTATAGCCCTCATTTTGGCCATATCGATTTTTCTATATTAAAATAACAGTAAAGCAATAATATAGTAATTTCACCTATCAACATATTCCTAGAGCCATTGAAGTAAATAAATATTTGAAAATTAAGTTGTCAGATTAAACTGATCAAGCAAAACCAGCCTGATACTTTTCCTTTGATATTTTTAGCATTTAATAAAACATGCCTCAACCACTTATATATTATACTTAGATGGTACTTAAAGTATGCCTATCAAATATTAGGCTCAGCTCTGTGAACTGAACAGTGGTGTGCTTGTTTAGCAGTGGTGTAAATGTTTAACAATCGGCTCTCTAAAGAAGGTTCTTGGAACTTTTTCTTAATTAATGTCCTTAGTAATTTGTAGTAATGCTTGCTGATTTCCAATACTCCCTCCAAGGTTGATTTCAAACTATAAATATGACGTCACTGAACATGGAGTTGAGAAGGGTGTCCCCTAGTTGGCTCTCATGACCCAATATGAGCTGGCTCCAACTCACCCCTGGAACTAAGCTACTGCTTTTAAATGTATAGATTTCAATGAATTTCCCTTTCTCTGTCTTTTTTCTCTTTCTGGGGACCACAGAGTTCTCTGGGGGGTTTCCCACCTTCAAGATATATTAATTATTGATGTATGATACAGGGTGCTCAGGGCTGGTGTACTGGGATGACCCAGAGAGATGGAATCGGGAGGGAGGTGGGAGAGGGGTTCTGGAAGGGGAACATATGTATACCCATGGCAGATTCATGTCAATGTATGGCAAAACCAACATGATAATGTAAAGGGAAAAATAAATAAATAAATTGTTTAAAAAAAGGTATATTAATTTAAACAAACAATCTCTAAACTGAGTCCGATGCTAAACAGCAAGGATTCAGATGCAAATAAGGGAGACACAGTTCCTCCTCTTAGGAAGCTTGGAGTCCGGTGGTAGATGTCAATGTTCCTACAGATGGACTGAGCTGTTGATGAAACTGCTCAATCTATATTGAGCCTGTGATGAATGTTTGTCATATTGCCATTTAACGAAACAAGTAAACCATAACAAATCATCCCTTTTTTTTCTAAAATTTTGTCCAGGTTTGAGAAGGGGGCTTTATAAATCTAATAAAATATTTATCACTGTGATACAACATAGAGATTTGATGTTAATAAATTAAACTGAGAGTGTTTCTTGCTTGAAATGTTTGAAAGGTGTTTATTGAGTACCTACTATGCCAGGTACTTTGCTCTATATCCCTCTTTCATGTAGTTTTCACATAATTTCTTAGTCATTCTGAGAAATCAGTATTCCTGTTGTATAGGTGGAAATGGCAAACCATTCCAGCGTTCTTGCCTGGGAAGTTCCATGGACAGGAGAGCCTAGCAGGCTACAGTTCACAGGGTCGCAAAGAGCTGAAGTTCATAAACATAATAAATTTGCCCCTAAAATTGCCCAACGGGTCTGAATTCATACCCAGGTCTGTCTGACACAAGTCCATGGTTATTCCTCTACACACAATGTTTCCAGAGCTGTCAGAAGGGTTGTGACCTCTTACCTGACCAGAGATTCCCACAGGAGCCAATACTCCTCAGACATTTTTCTCCTTCTACATTTGATGATGTGTTACAAATCTGTAGGCCCTCGGGGAGATTCATCCCTGGGAAGATCAGAGCTCTGCCTTTTCCTTGCCACCATATTTTCTCATCTGCTCCTAACTATATGGCCTCTAGACCTTCATCCCAGGGACACATTTTATTCTAACACTAGACAGAGTGAGGAATGTAATGGGTGAGTGAGGAATGTAATAGGTGAAATTCTGTGAATCTAAGGCTGGAAACTGTTTTTCTCAGGGCAAGAAGATAATGAACCTCAACAACAGATTTATGGAAACTGGGGCTTCACAGGGGAAGAAAAACAATGTATGTTTTTATGAACTCACATAAATACCACAATTGTTTTTCCTTTTGCACAAAAGAGCAAGCACAAGAGAGATGAAAAGAGTTATAATTTTAAAAAGATACTAGCATGCATTCAAGATTCACTGCCATTACTGGACCAGAGTTGAGGTTTCTAGAGATTGACAGAGAACGAAGGCCACTGAGAACCAGCAACTGGAAAGAGAATTACACCACCTTTAACATGTAACAGTGCTGAGTGCTTTTGCCCAGCTTCAGTGAAGGCACTACACATCTGATTCGAATCCCAGGGACAGAGGAGCCTGGTGGGCTACAGTCCATGGGGTCGCAGAGAGTCAGACACAGAGAAGCAACCAACACTTTCACTTTTCAATAGCAACCATAACACGCCTCTCATTTTCCCCCAGTTCTGAGTGATGCATCTTGGCTTTAGGAAACTTTTCATTTGAACATTACATCTGTTTCTCTACTTGACCCTTTTCTAGCCTTTATTATAACATATGTGATTTCTTCTCCAAACCAGGATCACCACTTGAACTTGTCTGAGATAATAAATTTAATATGAATCCTTACTGGTTTGAGCCTTGGTATAAAGATAAAGGGCTTCCCAGGTGGCTCAGTGGTAAAGAATACGCCTGCCAACGCAGGTGCTGCAGGAGACACGGGTTTTATCCCTAGGTCAGGAAGATACCCTGGAGAAGGAAATGGCAACCCAGTATTTTGGGTAACTCCAGTATTCCTGCCTGGAGAATCCCATGGACAGAGAAGCCTGGTAGGCTGCAGTCCATGGGGCCTCAAAGAGTCAGACACGACTGAGCAACTGAGCACACACACGAAGCTAAAAGGAATCACCTCTTTCACAATTGGACATTCTTCCCCCAACAATATATTTTTATGTATTATGAATTAATGGTATATTTTTATACATTGTATTCTTTTTTTCACTCTCTGGGCCTTGCCACCAAATATCTTATCTATCAAAGTACTATGATGGTTGAATTTAAATGAAACAGCCAACTAATACTGTCGAATGAATCATGCACAATTTTTGCAAATAAGTCAGTGATACATTGAAAATGTATTCATATTTGTGTACAAAGTGCCTGCTTATGTTAGACAAATCACCTATGATTAATGAAGTTGATGACACAGCACTAAGAAAGAACTAACAGTATGCCTGGTTGAGTGATTATACCAGCCTTTCCTGTGTTGGCTAAATTCAGTCATTGTTTCTTTCCACTTCAATATTTCCACTTCAGTGTCTTTAATAAGTGGAATCAAGGAGGAGAGAGAATGCAGATCCTAGCAGCTATAACTCTGCTGAATTGTTCCTGTAATTGGGTTTATGAAAGGACTCTGTAGATGATATATTTCTTTACGAGGTAACTTTACAGCAGAAATTGTTCATACAGATCATATTATATGAGCTGTAACCGAGAGGCCAATGAAGTGAGTTTAAGGCTGATTTGAGCTTACTTTGGCTTGACCTGGTATTATTTTTATGGATGGTTCTAGTTGGTCTGAGACTTAACACACGCTTCCTTTTATGTGGTTTTCCCATTCATGAGACAAGTGGTGACATGGCTTGACTCAGACCTGGGGACAAGAAAAACAAGAGCATCTTCTCTACTTTGAAAAATGCAAGTGTTCTTAAGGTACCCAAAAGGAATATGATCTGAACTATAGATGCAAGCATATAAATAAACTGAAACACAAAGAAGAATTTTTGAATTAACTAAACAAATCAAGCGTTAATTACAGTGACTGTTGACCCCTGCTGTCTCGTTTACCTCATAAAATAGGGAGGATTTTGTGGTGAGAACTGAGTGGCCCATGGGTAATAAGGACCATCTTTGGCTAAAACATCAGAATCCACACTCATGATTTACTCCTGCATATTTAGAATGAACTACTTACATGAACGGATAAAAGACAAACTATTTTGCAACTTGAAGGAAAGATTTAGTCATTGTGAAGTTTTACGGAATTGTAATAATGTATCAAGCATTTAATTTGCTTAAATTCTATTAGCTAAATATCTTTCATGTCAAAATACAGTAAAATACACTCATGAAGTCATGTGGTATCATGAATTACATATAAAAGGAAATCTATGATTAACCAAAATTTGGTGTGCTCTGCATTACCCATCATAGCTCCAGACCCAGATATGAGCTGAAAAACTTTGCTTCTATATGAATAAAATCCATAGCTTAGAGCCTCCAAGCTGCAAAAGTCGAAGACAAAAACGAATAAAAAAAGCCTCATCACTCCTAATTTTGTTTCCGCCCGTTCTGTTTTCATCGGACAAATTGAACTTGGAGAAATTGTTTCCAGAACAATTTGAGAAGTTTCCTTATATGTAGGGCAGCTCTGAGCCATATGCCAAAACTGCTGGTAGAAATCATTTTTTCCTATTGAAATACTTGCTTCTTAGCTGATTACCATCAGCGTCATGACCAGATATAGCAAGGATGTTGCTGGAAAGCAGTGTGATGTGAGGTCTGTAGTGAACGCAGGGCAGCTGGCTCCGCAGCTGTGCAAACTGTAATTGTATGGTTAGAGAAGGAGGTAATGAATCGCCCTAGACTTCCACAGATATACTGGGAACATTTAACCCTTTCTCTGAGATGCGGATTCTGCCTTGAAACCTCTGGTTCTGCTTTTTAAGGCCAAAACACATTTGGCCTTCTCCCACATTTAGTTGGGAGAAGAGTGAGAGCATGAAGAAGACAGGAGAGAGGATTGTGAAAGAAGAGCTATTTGACTGACAGTCTGCTGAAGGCTGGGGCTTGCTGAGTGGCTGAATGGTAAAGAACCCCCCTGCCACGCAGAACACACGAATTCGATCCCTGGGTCAGGAAGATCCCGTAGAGGAAGGAACGGCAACCCACTCCATCATTCTGGCTTGGAAAATCCCACGAACAGAAAAGCCTGGTGGGCTACAGACCATGGGGTAGCAAAGAGTCAGACACAACTGAGCAACTGAACCACAGCTGCTGAAGGCTAAGTCTGCTGAAAGCTCTGCCTGGCACTGGCTAGCACAGCTGGTGTGCAGGACAGTTACTTGCAGCTTGAATATGATGAGTACCTTCTCGAGGACTGAGGTCAAGTAGAAAGTTGAAGTTAGCCTCCAACAGCACTAAGACGTACTGCATTTCGGACTCTTTTGTCGACTGTCGGCTAGTCCATTTCTTCTAAGGGAGTCTTGCCCACAGTAGTAGACATAATGGTCATCTGAGTTAAATTCACTCATTCCAGTCCATTTCAGTTCACTGATTTCTAAAGTGTCAACGTTCACTCTTGCCATCTCTTGTTTGATCACTTCCAATTTGCCTTGATTCATGGACCTAACATTCCAGGTTCCTACGCAATACTGCTCTTTGTAGCATCGGACCTTGCTTCTATCACCAGTCACATCCACAACTGGCTGTTGTTTTTGCTTTGGGTCTGTCTCTTCATTCTTTCTGGAGTTATTTCTCCACTGATCTCCAGTAGCATATTGAACCCCTACCGACCTGGGAAGTTCATCTTTCAGTGTCCTATCTTTTTGCCTTTTCATACTGTTCATGGGGTTCTCAAGGCAGGAATACTGAAGTGGGTTGCCATTCCCTTCTCCAGTGGACCACATTTAGTCAGAACTCTCCACCATGACACGGTCTGTCTTGGGTGGCCTTACACGGCATGGCTCATAGTTTCATTGAGTTAGACAAGGCAGTTTTTTGTTTTTGTGGTTTTCAGTCTGTCTGTCCTCTGATGGAGAAGGATGAGAGGCTTTTGAAAGCTTCCTGATGGGATAGACTGAGGGGGATGCTGGGTCTTGTTCTGATGGGTGGGGCCATACTCAGTAAATCTTTAATCCAATTTTCTGTTGATGGGTAGAGCTGTGTTCCCTCCCTGCTATTTACCCAGGGCCAAACTGTGGTTGAGGTAATGAAGGTAATGGTGACCTCCCTCAAAATATCCCATCCATGTACACTGCTACAGTCCGTGCCCCCAACCCTGCAGCAGGCTACCGCCTACCCATGGCTTCTTTGGAGACTCCCGGACACCCACAGGCAAGTCCAGGACAGTCTCCTGTGGGGTCACTGTTCCTTTCTTCTGGGTCCTGGTGCACAAGATTTGTTGTGCCCTCCAAGAGTTTATTTCCCAGTCCTGTGTAATTTCTGGCAGCTCTATGGTGGGGTTAATGGTGACCTCCTCCAAGACTCTGATGCTGGGAAAGATTGAAGGTGGGAGGAGAAGGGGACGACAGAGGATGAAATGGTTGGATGGCATCACTGACTCAATGGACATGAGTTTGAGTAAACTTTGGGAGTTGGTGATGGACAGGGAGGCCTGACGTGCTGCAGTCCATGGGGTTGTGAAGAGTCGGACATGACTGAACTGAACTGAACACTAAGAAGTGAAAAAACTGCAATTCACAAATGCTTGTAAAAATTCAAGCGCTTTGTTTCTCATGGATGGATAATAATATCCTAGGGGGACCACATTTCATACAATAATGAGATTGACAGCAGAAGCATGAACATAGCCTAAGTTTATAAACAGGTAGATGTTGTATTCAGTCCTTCTAGACCACTAGGCTGTAGTAGCTGAATATTTGGCCGTGATGGAGGCAACATTCTAGATCAGAATTAGTCTATTTCTCCAATTTCTATTCCTGTGCTAGAGCTAGACATTTAAACTGTCCCATTCACCCAGACTTCATCTGTCTCTTGCCTTTTTATAGCACAGAGCTACTGGCAAGGCATTTTCACATTTGGCCCTCAAAGTAACAATGAAAATTAGACAGAGAGTGTCACCCCCATCTTACAGGTCTTGACAATTCAGCTCATAAGTAGCAGACAGATACTGAAACAAGCAAATCTTCAAACCCATCACAACACCCTTGTGTTGATTACTCAGAGATGAGAAGGTATTCCTCTTGACTCTCAAAAGTCAGGATTCTATGATTTTTGATGTACTCCACTGACCTACATGGGTGGCTTTTTCAAACTGAGTAGTTTTGTTTTCTCTCTCTCCCTCTCTGTCTCACTCCTTTCCCCGCCATGTATATCTTTCTCTGCTCTTCTTTTTTCTCTTTCCCTCACAACATCTCCAAGTTCAGAGGATTCTTGGAAAGTCCAGTAGGTTTTTCCTCAGGTGACCGTTTCCATGTGGTCATTTGTAAAATACATTTCAAAGATGATCCATTCAACTCTACTCAGAGGATAGACTATTTTTAAAGTAAATTTCCTTAACTTTCAGAGTTTGAGAGTGACATTTTTCTCTCATCTGGGGCAAGTCCCATTCATTCTGTAGTGTAACCAGAAAGGAATGAATGGGACTAAAATTTGGTTAGGAAAATTTGTTCCTTATGTGAGACTTTCTGAATCTGTAGCTCATCTGGTCTTCTAAGATGCGGTACCTAAAGGGGCATCTGGTCTTGTACAATGTGGCACCTAGAGAGGCATCTTTTTTTTAAATTTCCTTTGGTAGTATTTTAGAAGAACAGAACACAGGTGAGGCAGGACAGAGAAACACATGGAGTAAAGGAGCCCGTTCTTCACTTTGTGCAGTGAAGGATCACTGTGTGGCAGGAATTATTCTGTTTTTCCACATTTAATGAGTTAAATACTCTTTAAAACAAACCCCCAATGTGGTCAACATTATTAGTCCCATTTTACAGGTGAGAAAACTGAGGCAGGGTGAGGTTAAATGTCTTGCCCAAGGCCACACAACTAGTAAGTGATAAACTAGGGATTTGAATCCCCAAATTCTAGTTCCAGAATATATCCCCAGAGCCACTACTCTGCATCAAAAAATAACTTTTTTCTCACTGCTCCTCTCTCCACCTTTGTAGAGCTCCATTGTGACTTTTGCAGTTCCTAGACATGAGTCTGAGAAACTCCAGGAGATGGTGAAGAACAGGGAGGCCTGGTGTGCTGCAGTCCATACAGTCAACAAAGAGCTGGACACAACTGAACCACTGAACAACAAAAGCATGTTTGTCTTTGTAGGCTCCTCTTATCATAAAAATTTTTAAACTATATTTTAATAAATATTACAAAATATTTATATGTGTTGGTATAAAGACATATGTAAAACAGCCGAGATTAAATTTACTTTTTCTTCTGAGTTTAAAAGAAATTAAAACATTTTCAAGGGCCTCTAAATGTATCTTGAGTCTGAGCTCTGTGTCTACAGTGTCCAACAGCTAAGCTGGTTCTGACCTTGGGAATTTTCTTGTTTACCTTGACTTACCTCCAGGTAAGAGAATGAATTGCCCATACTCTTAGCAGGATAGTGGAAGTACTAAAGAGGGATTTCCTTGCAAAAGCTTTTTCTGAGTTCAGAGATCACTCTTAGAAATGGATCAATCAGGGATTTTTTTTTTAAAAACTGAAGGTTATACTATACAATCATTCAGATGGATTAAAAGAAGCATTTTCATAACAACAATAAGTTAGAATAAAAAGGCATGGGAAGGGATGAAACAGAAAACATCATAGTACATAAGGGACTTATAAGGTACTTTGGAGCTTCCCTGGTGGCTCAGACAGTAAAGAATCCACCTGCAATGCAGGAGATCTGGGATCAGTCCCTGCTGCTGGAGAAGGGAACAGCTACCCATTCCAGTATTCTGGCCTGGAGAATTCCATGGACAGAGGAGTTTGGCAGGCTACAGTCCATGGGGTCACAAAGAGTAGGACACGACTGAGTGACTTTCACTTTCTTTCTCTGACGAACATTTTATTCCAATTTTTGGTATGTATGTGAGGTGATATCAAGTGCACTTCTTATAGTGAATCCCAGCCAAACATTTTTTAAAATACTGAGCTATGATGCATGCCTAGTTCCACTTTCTTTCCCTTAGCCATGTTCAGCTTTCAATGGAACCTCAAAGCAAAGCTGATAACATAAGCTTGCTCTCTTGTAATAAATCATGGCCATTAAAAATACAGATTTTGATGCCATATAAAACATGATATGAATTCCAATTCTTCCACTTATTCCCCTTATTAGCTTCATTACCTTTGCTAAGTTATTTAAGCTCTTTCTGGCTTAGTTCCCACATGGATAAAATAAAAAGAGCAATAATCATGCCAATCTCATAGGGTTATTATAAAAAAATAAATGAGCAAATGCTGATAAAGTCCTCTACAAGGGTTCTCTCTATGTATGTTGACAGCTCAATTATTTATTTCTGGACTAGACCTTATTTGAACCTTAGGCTTGTATAACTGCTTACTGGGTACCTCCACTTGGATGTCTGGCTGCCATCTCATACCTGCCAAATCTGCCTCCCAACTCACGATCACTGCCCACCCCCAACCATGCCCCTAAATGGCCCTTCTATCCTTCTGGTTGCTCCAGCCAAACCTTGAGGTACTCTTTGCTCCTCTCCTCTCACAGCCCACATTCAATCCACCACGGAAGCCTATAGGCTATACCTTCAAATACACACAGAATCTGACTACTTCTCACTGCTTCTGCTGTACCATGCTGCAGAGACGGCACCATCTCTGGATTGTCGCAGAGCTTCCAAACCAGCTTCCTGCGTCCTCCTTGCCCCTCCAGCCTATCCTTAACACAGCAGCCCCAGAGAGCCTTCTAAAATCTCTTTCAGATCATGTTACTCTTGCGCTCAAATCCCTGCCTTGTACCACACTTCAGCAAGAGAGGGCAGTGGCCCATAGGACCCTCTGTAATCTGCTCACCTTTCGTTCCCTCCGACCGCTTGATTCACTCCTCTGCAGCCATGCTGGGTCCCTTGCCAGGTCCTAAGCACACTTGATTTAGGGCTTTAATCCTGGCTCTCCCTACGCTCTCTCTGCCTTGTCTTCTACCCCATATTCACACTGCTCATCCCCCTCTCTTCAGAGAACTTGGTCACGTTTCCTCTTCTCAGTGCGGCCTATCCTGCAATCCTTCCCTTTTTTTGCTCCCATGCGCCTCATACTCTTAGTTTCCTGTATTTGCTTCTGCCTTATCAGTTAACCTGAGAAATACTATACAATGTACTTAACTATTGTCTGGTTTATTGTTCATAACTCACTTTTAGAAGTTAAAATTCCTGAGGATAAGAAGTTTCTGTTTTAATCAATAATGTATCCCAAGGGTCTAAAACAGGGTCTTAACTTCTAAATTAATATTTGTCAAATGAATGAATACTATAAATTATTATTTCATCTCACCTTCCTCCATCCTCCCCCCACCACCTCTAAAACAGGGCCCAGATGGAATAAGGGATAAATTCAAACATAGTAAAGTTTCTTTTATATTTTTAATTAAGCCATGATGGCACCTTAAACCAACTTGTCCTCTGACTGATAAACATTCAGAAATAGTGAGCTCTCTATGTCTCTGTGTGTGTGCTCAGTTGCTCATCATGTCTAACTCTTCTGTGACCCTATGGACTGTAGCCCACCAGGCACCTCTGTCCATAGGATTTTTCAGGCAAGAATACTGGAGTGGGTTGTCATTTTCTACTGCAGAGGATCTTATCAACCCAGGGATTGAACTTGCCTCTCCTGAGTCTCTTGCATTGGCAGGCAGATTCTTTACCACTAGTGCCACCTATGAAGCCCCTCTATGTCTATAAATGGCAAGTAATCATATTGACAAAATTAAGTATAATTTCAAAAGCAAAATACATCGCCATGATCAGGCCCCTGGAGGGACTGACTCCAGGAACCCCTGTGGATGCCACAGCCTGCAGATACTCAAGTCCTTTGCATGAAATGATCTACTCTAGTCAGCCTCCACATCTGTGGCTGGTTGAATCCACCAGATGCAGAACCATGGATACAAAAGGTCAACTATATACTGAATCCTCACGTCTACAATTACAGTCCAGGTGTTTAGTATTCAGAGACTATGTTACTGTGTTGTAAGTAGAAAGTATACAAATGTGAAAAGATCAGTAGGAAACCTACAGGCTTTTACACAAGATTTGCCATCATAAATGTTAAATAACCACTAGCATGTGATTATTACTGGTGTGCTTTGATAACTTGAGTAGAATCATGTGAATGAATCCATCATCATTCAAAAGGCCGTAAAATTGATTTTGTCTTTTATTTTAACCATTCTTCATTATATAAAAGACTTATAAATTAAAGCAATTAAAATGTCAAAATGGCCCACACTCCCTGCCAATCATATTCACTTTATCATTGACTAAAGTCAATGGTATGGGGAAAGTTATGAAACAAAATATAAAAATTCTACAATTTTTCTTGTATCATTCAATGAGGATAAACTGATATCTATTATTTGTTTCTTCAGGTTCTCTTCCAGTGGCTATAATGTATGTCTCCTTTATCACCTTATTAAGTCAAAGAGGAAAAACAGCTCTATAACTTATCATCTCTCCCTACTTGAATTTTAGTAGTTTTGCTTATACAATGATGGTGAATTGAAGTTGCATATATCAAAGAATAACTTCATAAGTAACTTTATAATATCTTTAGTCAGTATGAAAAGGTATGTATAAAAATCTATCTACTTATTCTGATCAATAGTTTACTTGCTCCTGTCAGCTTTTATACCTGTGAAGAAAAACAAAACAAAGTTCTTCATAGTTCATGGTCAAGTTTTATAACAATGCCAAGAAGTTAGGAATTCCAAAAGGGTACATTTCTACTTGACTGAATCCTGTCAATTAGCTAGTCTGCACATATATTTCCCTTCCCTGGTAATTTAAAAGGATAAAGGGAAAATATAGATCCTATAGGTATACTCGTTTCATTTTAATTACAAAAGAACAGGTTACAAGACTTAAAATGCCAACTGGGAACTGGGTTAATATTTAGTTTCCTGACTGTCCACTTATTACTAAGATTTCTCTAATTCTATATTCAATCATACAACAAATACTTATAGAGCACCAATTCTGTTAAGGATTCTAATCCCTGGATATTCAAATTAAAAATATTTGATTAATATAGTGCATGTAAATATGCCTTCTAACAATTCTTAGTTATTACCAAAACATTACTTTAAATTTTTATAATATATATTATTCTTTTAGTTAAACTTATTTTAATAACTTAGCTTTGATCAAATGTTTTAATTCACATTGAAAATTGTGCTATTCTATGTTTTACACCCTGGAGAAGGAAATAGCAACCTGCTCCAGTATTCTTGCTGGGAAAATACCATGGACATAGGTGTCTGCTGGGCTACAGTCAACGGGATTGCAAAGAGTCAGACATGACTTAGTGACTAAACCACTACCAACATATGTTTCATGCCATAAATAAGACTTACATAAAATCAGTGGCATAGTATGTATTCATTAGCACAGACAGAAGTACAAGTTAGTACACACAATTTTTTTAGATAGGATGGGACTTTTGAGGTTTAAGTCTCAGTTCAGTTCAGTTCAGTTGCTCAGCCATGTCCAAATCTTTGCAACCCCATGGACTGCAGCATGTCAGGCCTCCCAGTCCATCACCAACTCCAAGAGCTTGCTCAAACTCATGTCCATCAAGTCAGTGATGCCATCCAACCATCTCATTCTCTGTCATCCCCCTCTCCTCCTGCTTTCAATCTTTCCCAGCATCAGGGTCTTTTTCAATGAGTCAGTTCTTCGAATCAGGTGGCCAAAGTATTGGAATTTCAGCTTCAGCATCAGTCCTTCCAATGAATATTTAGGTCTGATTTCCTTTAAGATTGACGGTTTGATCTCCTTGCAGTCCAAGGAGTCTAGCTTTAAGTCTAGTCTAGTCTAGATTTAAGTCTAGAGTTGAGTGAGTCATAAATCCAGAAAGGTCAAATGGCTTGCCTACAGTTTTAGAGGAAGAGAGGCGGTAGAATCAAGTTCTTCTGACTCTTGATTCTAATTTTTCATATGAAACACAACTCCATCACCTTCCATGAAATTTAAATAAATGGGCATATACAGACAAACCAAACAAGAAACTTAGTATTCAGTGCTAATAGCAAATATAATACTAAGATGTTAAAAAAATTTTTTTGACAATGCCCAGATCAAAGGATCCTAAGACAACTTAACCATGCAACTCATATTCTGTATTTGAGTTATCTCATAAATGTATGAATTGCTGTTGAAACAATTACTTGGTAAGCAGCCAAGTTAAATATTTATGGCAAAGAGTTTCCCATTTCCTCTTGGCATTAATCACTCACTTTTCTGTGCTTTGTGCATTTTATTTATGGTATTTGGAGTGGTGTTCATTAGTACCACCTTAATGCATGACATAGTGAGATTACCAAGTTAACTAGTTTTTCCAGTGACACAAAAAGAGGGCAGACACTTGGAAGCCCCACAATCGAGGCCACTGGTCAGTTATATGGTTAGCCACTTGGATTCTGGCTGTGAAGTGAAGTAAGCGTTAGTCATTTAGTCATGCCTGACTCTTTGCAATCACATGGACTGCAGACCGGGCTCCTCTGACCATGGAATTCTCCAGGTAAGAATACTGGAGTGGGTAGCCATTTACCTTCTCCAGGGGATCTCCCTGATCCAGGGATGAAACCCTGGTCTCCTTCATTACAGGTGGATTCTTTACCATCTCACCCACCAGGGAAGCCCATAATGAATGCTAGAAGCAATACTTTAAAGGAGACTTTGGGCCTACCAAATAAAAGTCAGGCCCATATGATCTGAATCAGTAAGAGAAATAATGTGAGGGATACATACATTGGCATTCTTCAGGGAAAGCTTGAAGGGGATGTCTACCAAAACCTTTGGACAGGTGAAATAACCTTGGTTCAGCATGGCAATATTACAATTTTGCCTAGAGACAGTCCTCATGGCTAAAGGATAATAGATAGCACATTCTGGGATGCCACTTTTCAATATCAAAGACATTTATAATTCAGCTAAGGGATAAAGGTTCTCCCTCCTCAAGAAAGGTAGGAAAGGGATCTCAGCTTAAACCATAACATACTGACCCATCCCCTCCTATAGGTAGTCAGAGCAAGCTAAGTTTGACTGCAGTTTTATTCTGGGCCTGAAAGAGTGGAGGAGACCAATGGAAGTCAAAAACGACTGTCCCTGGCTTTAGTTCCTAACATCAGAAACTAGAACAGATCTCAGCCTTCCAAAGAGGATAAGCATTCTGAGGTTGACCGTGTGATTAATTTAAAATCTCCTCCATACATACAAAGCAATTCTGCAATGTCAACAGAGGTTAAATGTACTTATAATTAGAGAAGTACTTATTTTCCTAAATAGTGCAAAATACTGGCTTTGTGTTTTAAACAATCTTAAATCATCAGGATGACTAGCTTTCCTTCTTTTGACATCCTTTAAAGAAATTTTAGATGTGGTTAAATCTTTTATCATAACATTTTCATTCATTTTGGTGTGTAATTATGGAGAACCTTTCCATTTCAGTATCTTCTATGTATCAAACATTCTTTTATATATTGTTAATACAGAGATAAATAAATACAGAGATAGAATAAACTGGCCCAAAGAAAAACATTTGCCAGATGAGTTGCAACTCTACATTGTATTCATTTCAGTGCAGTGAATCAATGACCTCACAAGGCAGAGCAAGTTCTTACAAGTTAAATGTCAGTAATTACTGAGTGAGAACACAGTTAGACTTACTTGCTACTAATAGTGTGAACATACTCTTCTGTTACACGATGCCCTTTTAACACATTTTAATTTCTCAGGAAAAAACTTCTTCCAGGGTTTTAAATGAGGTCTCATGTGTCTGGGTTACTTTCAGTAAATACATTGGCTTAATTTTCTCTAATATACTATCTTCAGCAAACAAGCATCTATCAAGGTTTGTGTAACATACTAAATGCTAAATAGAAGTCAAAACCTACAAAAGGAGCTTGTTTAGAAAATAAAGTCATGGTTCAGAAAAATTGTGTTCTTTACACTCTCAGTTTAGGCTGAATCTTGAAATTAGCATCTTTATTAAGTGCTGAAAGACCCACATTTTGGTGCTATTCTTTGACTGACTTGGGACTGTAGGTGAGGGATTATATCTTTCACTCATGCTGTGAAGTTATTTCTGAAATGATATTATTAAGTACCATCAGGGACAGGGTGTAGTTGAAAGAATGCTTAAGAATTTAATCAGTATTTAAAATGCCCAGTCTACTTTATCTGGCAAGTGTACACATTAGTTTTAAGGGATTTGGTCCCCAAATGATTTCATGATATCCAAGTGAAATGAATATGTATATATTTATTTCCTTTCATCATTACTAAGCCTGTAAATATTAAACATGGACTTATATAAAATGAGTAGGTGTAAGAAGGTGAATCCTAAAGACAAATAGTTTAAACCAATAAAGAATTTTTCTGGAAAGAATAAAGAGTAAGTGACTAGGGGTAGGAGAGGAGCAGGAAGAAAGGGCGGATGAAAGCTTCCCTGCTTAATCGTTTATAAATTGTTGTTAAGAGACAAAATTCTCTTTATGCCCAGATTATGTAATTTATCCAAAGTGTGCAGGCTCTTCTGTTCAGCAGTGCTGATAACGACACTAATAGTTTAATTACAACTTGCTGCTCAAGGAGATAAACAAGGCTGTTTGCTTTTTAAGCCAGGGTTTACAATTACTTTTAAATGCGGGGTGTAGGGGGGGAGGCGCATCTGAGAGTAGATCTTATTGTGTCAGGAAAGCAACCCAAAACCAGCTGGAAAACAAAGCCCTGGGAGTGAGCAGCCACCACAAAATTAGAGCAAAACCTCCCGATCTGAGCAGTGGAGCTGTAGGCGGGAGGCGTAGTAAATAGGCGGCACATGTAGGTGGGCAGGGATAGAAAAGTTTCCGGAGGCCAGTCAGTGAGCATTTTCCCTGGGATTCCATCACCAAGGGACTGAGCATTTTCCCTGGGATTCCATCACCGAGGGACTGAGCACACCCCCCTCCCCCCAACAGCTGTCCAGCTCTCTGTCACACGGCCCTCAGCTTCAGCACCACCAGGAGGACAGCTCCCCTAACCAAAGAACACAGCCCTCAGTGATTGCCCTCCCTCACTGATAAATGTCCTTCCCATCACATTTCTTTCCTACTGTTGTCTTTCTCAACACTGTGCTTTTAAGAGTATCCTAAAGGACATTTGGAAGGGACTGGGAGCTTGTTTGGCCTGTTTATTTCCAGATGAAAAGGACGAGTCTTCTTTGAAAAGTTCCATCTTTTCATTGGCCTCCAGAGCAATTTAACCAGAATAAAAGACTGCAAGTCACTGGCTTGAATCTGTTGGGAAAATGGTTCAGCCTAACCCAGCACTAACCGAAACTTGAAACTCTTTTCATGCTTTATTTTGTTTTGTTGTAAAAACACCAGTAGTAGGTGAACAACATTTATTAAGTGCCTCGTGAGCCCCCTTCCTTTTCCACTAAGCCAAAGACATTAAGGGAATATACCAGAGTTTGGTGAAAAAGGAGTGATCCTTAATATCTCTGGGTTAGAAACAACCTTGATCCTAAAAGGAACTCTTAGTCCTTTCCAAGAACCCTCACAGTCATATTCTGAATCTAGAACATACAAGTGAAAAATTAATTGTTCTAAATGGAGATCACAAGCTACTATAGCATGCCACAAAAACTATCAAAGCTTCCTCCAATAAAGTCTTGTTCCCCCAGTCACGAATCCAGAGGCAAACATTCCAGATGTGACAAGAAAACAAAGGGTTAAAAAAAAAAAAACCCAATCCCCCAAATAGGAAAAATTACACTTCCAAGAAGTTGGCTACTTCAGCACACTCGGTTACCATCCACCAGTCATAGGATATGGTTCTTTAGCAAACACATCTCATTTCTCTATGTAGAGCTTTTGCCTTCATTCAGACTTCTCAGTAGTGAGTAAAATAGTCATTATTTGAAGTTTCTCTTTGCTCCAGCATGCACATATACACCTATACCTTGCTTGATTCAGTTCCATTTTCAAGGGTTTAGTTTCCTAAAGACAAAGGTATCCTCTTCTTCTTAAACTTATTTTGAAGAAGGATTTTCAGGAAAATGCCCTCACTCTTTTTGCATTGGAGTAGCTAGAATAGTAAGGAATTCTAGAAAGGAAGAGACACAAGCTTGGGCAGGAGAGAGGCAGGGGGACTTTGCCTTCTTTTAGAAAAGTTAGTGGTGAACAACTTCCTCCTGACGACAGGTACCCTGTGCTAGGAACAGGAGGGGGCGGGGGCTGTCTACCCCTGAATCTAGAGCAACAAGGCAGCGGACACTTGTGTGCCCTTTCAGGTAATCCTGACAGGTCTCAGAGGACACAGTTTGACTCCCTGATCCCTCAGTCCTTTCTGTGGCTCCTTTCTTCCTTCTTTCCTCCTTCCTCCCTTCCTTTTCCTTCCCATCCTTCCTGGATCCGCCTCTCTTCGCCTCCCCCCCCTGCTTCTTTCCCTCTCTTCTCCACCTCAGTTACCCTTTTCCCTGAATCCCACCCGGGCCATCTTGGGTACCAGTCCCACTGACAGCTTCCCATCACCCCACGTGTTTACTACAGACCATCCTATTACTGTCATCACGACGGTTGCTTGCCAACTGCTGGGTCCGGTTCCCAGCTGTTAAACCCCACCCCACTCCCCCTCTCTCCTCACTCCAAAGCCGCAGCAATGGTATCAACCCTGCAGAATCACCAGAGTCTGAGTGTCCCCAACAAGTTCCACCCGGCGGTAGCAGCCCCACCAGCAAACCGCACCAGCGGAGCCTTGCCAGCCCTCCGCCCACAGCCGGCGGCGCTTGGGCATCCTGACCCGCGCTCCGGCTACGCGGACATCCTGGTGACCGGTGACAGCACTTTCTCCTCTTCAAGGAGGGGGAAAGCCCAGCGTGTGCTTCCCCGGCGGAGGCACGGCTCCACGCTACCCTCCCCCACCTCCGCAAACACCCCCCCGCACACACCCTCCTCTCCCGGCACACAAAGAGCGCGCGCGGGGTAGGAAGTGGGGCGGGGTGGGGGCGGGGTGGGGTACCAAAGGAGGGGCCGGGGGCTGAGCCAGCCGGGAGGAGGGAAGGAAGCCGGGTGGGGGAGGGAGCGGGGCTCGCGCTCCGTCCTCACCTGCCCCCAGGTTAAAGGAGATCCTGGCCTCGGCGAGGTACGGCGTGTCGCTCTTGGAGCGGACTCTTCTGATGGGCCGCCGGTCTATATCGTCCTCCGAAGATGCCGCCATTAAGGTGGGAGGCAGGAGCAGGGTCGCCCGGCGAGCTGAGAGGGAGAAGGAGATGGAGAGAGAGAGAGGGAGAGAGGCGGAAAAGGGGAGGGGGGGGGAGGAAGAGCCTCGCACACAGGGGAGGGGGGAGGGGGAGGGGGATGGGAGAGGGAGGGAGAGGGGACGGGGGGAGGGGGGGAAGAGAGGGAAAAAGGAAAAAAAGAGGGAGAGAGAAAGAAAGAGAGCAAAGGAGAGAAAAGGGTGAAGGGAGAGAAAGAAAACCCGTTAAGGATTTGTGGACTGGAGCAGAGACCAGGCTCTGCCTGGCTGGCGCTCGCCCCCACCCCGCCCCCCTCACCCCCAGCTCCTCTCGCAGCCCCAGGGCCAGCGGGTCGGTGCTGCAGACTGACGGCCACTCCGCCTCCTGCCTGCAGCCCCAGGTTGCAGCTCTTGGCCCAGAGAAGCGGATGCGAAAGGGAGGACTCCAAAGATGCCCAGTCAGCACTGTGTCCTCTCCCGCCAAATGCACTTACCCCCGCTTCTCAAGTGCACACGAGGGTCTCCTTAACCCCCAGGAGTCTCTGGTCCAGGGATGCCCAACCAGACAGCCCAGCTTCAGCTTCCCTTGCATGCCATTGTTAGTCCTGGGGTGCAAGCCTAATCCCAGCTGGTCAGGGAAGATAACAGGATACCCGGGAGTACCCCTGCGAACCCTCTTTCCCTACTCGACCTCAAATAGAGATTGAACCAGATGTGGAAGCCTGAACAACTTTAGGGGCAGGTTGCCTGTAAAGTTTCCAGATTTGGTAGAATCTGGTATGTAGACTGGTATGTACTTAGTGGCTCAGGACCCCATGGACTGCAGCCTGCGAGGATCCTCTGTCCATGGGGTTCTCCAGGCAAGAATACTGGCATAAGTTGCCATGCCCTCCTCCAGGGGATCTTCCCAACCCAGGGATCCAACCCAGGTCGCCCACACTGTAGTCGAATTCTTTACCATCTGAGCCACTAGGGAAGACTAGGTATATTCACCCAAAACTGAGTGGCTTTTCTTTTCTTTTTGTTTTTTGATGTGGTCCATTTTTAAAGTCTTTATTGAATTTGTTATAATATTGCTTCTGTTTTATGTTTTGGCTTTTTGACTGCCAGGAATTTGGGATCTTAGCTCTCTCACCAGGGATCAAATCTGCACCCCCTACCTCTAAGTAGGCAAAGTCTTAACCACTGGCTTGCCAGGGAAGTCCCCCAGTGGCTTTCTTAGCACTACTGATTTTTTGAATATGGTTATCTCTATGGAAGTACCAATTCATTTTAACCTTCAGGTTTTTATTTGGTGATTTACAGCATGCATAGTGGTCTTTGGATTGGACCTGTAGTCTTTGTAACTCTGTATCATTGTTTCTGAAGGACAGACAGGCTGATGATCAAGGGCACCTCACGTTTCTTTGAATGTCTGCACTGCAACCTTCCGAGGTTATACAGTAGGAACAGCTAGAAAGGTTTCTGGAGTGTGAGTCAGAACGGTTTTGATGCTCCTACTGAACCTATTGATGGGCTCAACTCTTTGATGTTTGTCTTCTGGCAGCTTCAGTCACTTGGTCTTTTGTGGCCAGATGTTGCCACATTTCTTTCTAACAGGAGCCCACCTGGAGTACACAGATAAATGTTACCTTCCTGCTACAAAGGAAATCTCAGTGTCAAGTCATGCCCTTCAGTCTCAGAGGATGGAGTGCTGCTTCGGCTCTGCAAAACTTCGCTCTCCACTTCAGCTGTTAGTTCTAACTCTCATGCTGTAGCCTGTGCCTACTCTAGACTCCTCAGATTGGTCTCCTCCTTCATACATAGGTAGTAACTCTTCATCCGCCCTCTCCTTGGTGCTTCTTCAGCCTCCCAGTCTATTTAGCCTTCTCATGGAACTCGTGGCCCCAGAGTCTCCATTTCTCATTCCTAATCCCCTCCTTATATCCCCACCTCTACTTTTTATCCCTGCCACTCAGTCACAGTTACTTTCAAGGTCACCAATACCCTTACAACAGTTAGGTCCGTTTCTTTCTTGAGTAATGTATCCTTCTTGAAATAATCCTTTCCTTTGGCCTCCCTGTACGAGACTCCCTTCCTAATCACTGAATTTCTCATAGTTAGCCAATTCCCAGCATTTAATTTTAAACTACTCATCCTGGCTTTCAGGGCCCTTTACAACCTGATTCCCATCTGTCTTTCCTAACTCATCTCCCATTGTTTCCCTCCAGTCTGTTCAGAGTTGTCCCCACAAGTCTGACTCATTTCTGCATCTGCACCTTTCCTTGTGTTGTACACCCCAAATTTCTTCCCAATAAGCTTTCCATGGTCTCCCTCAGGAATGTGAGATGACTGGCCCACTAGTCTTTGGCATGAATCCAGTACAGAGTAAATGCTCAATAGATTTTTTTTAATAAAAGAAGAGAGGAGAGAGGGAAAGGGCTGGAGGGAGGAAGGAGAGAAGAGGGGAAAAAAAGAGTAAAGGAGAGTTATACAACTAAGGGGTCAATGAGTAGCTGAAATGGGGACAAAATCCATTTCTACATGATTTCAAACCCTGTTCTTTAACCAGTATATTGATTTACTAAGTGTATATATATATTTTTTGGTTGACTATCCATATTTTAAATTCATTTTTCTATGATATTTGTCTCCTTATTATGTCCCATTTGTCTTTGTTAAACATAGACTAAAAATGGATGCCTCCCATCCCAGGAGGCACAACAGAGGTGTTTGGCTCGTGAAATGAACAATGAAGGTTAATGCTTTTCGATGACTAATCAGGCTGCAAACCAATATTATGATCATAACATTTAGGTTCAAGCTCTTAAGGAAGTGCAAAAGTAAGAAGATACACTATGTAAACTATACACTGTATAAACTATGCATGCATGCATAGTTGCCTCAGCTGTGTCCGATTCTTTGCGACCCCATGGACAGTAGCCCGCATGGCTCCTCAGCCCATGGAATTCTCCAGGCAAGAGTACTGGAGTGGGCTGCCATTTCCACCTCCAGGGGATCTTCCTGATCCACACCTCTCTCTGAATGAAAGCAGTGCTTTTTTTTTTTTTTTTTTTGCCTGCACCGCATGGCATGGGAGGGGCCTTACTTCCTTAACCAGGGATGGAACCTGTGCCCCCTGCAGTGGAAGCCCTGAATCTTAACCACTGGACCACCAGGGAAATCCCTAATGCAGTGCTGTTTGATTGTTCAAAAAGTTTGGGATTCCTCACCCTCTCATCTTTTCATTCATCAGCCTTGCCTTTATCAAAAGACAATAAAGTCATTTGAAGGATTACCTAGTCTTAGCTTTCTCTATTTCTTTGATATTACTTGATAATGGTTCTCGACATATAGAAGTACATCTTTGAATTTCTGCTTCTTATTCATTCGATGTTTCAGAGGATTAGGAATGTAATATTGCTACTATCTTAAGTTTACTTTTCTTCAAAAGAGTTTAAATATACTTTTATATTATCTCTATCACATGGACCAGTATTATTGAAATAATTCTAGATAGATATACTTTTTACAAAAGGGCCATTAAAATACTACATCCATCCACATGCAAATGTTCTTGAATTATTTTATGACATTTTCATTTCTGACTATTACCTTCCAATTTTGGCTTCCAAAATTTGCTTTCTTTTTGCCTTGTCTATGTTTTCCCATTATCTTTTATCACTTTGCCTCTTATATTTCCTCCCATCTTTTGTGGGAGGAAATCCTTTTAACAATTCCCTTGCAAAGTCAATCCCAGCTCATGTATCTCTCTGTTATCCTGTATGAAGGATTCACTCCTCTGTGAGGGCTCGCTCCAGTGTTTCCACAGATTTCATTTTCTGGGAATCCTTTCACAAACATGACCTCTTGTTGTAAAACATCTGATTGACTAACGTCAGGGGAAGAGCCCTGGGGTGTGGATTAGGGGGTGGTGGGTGTTGCTCCTACCACTACCTCACTGAGTATCACTGGACATTTCACTGTCACCTCAGCTATAAAAACGCAAGGACCATCTGGCACAAAAACAGAGACACATATTTCAATGGAACAGAAGAGAGCACCCAGAAATGGACCCACACTTGTACTGTCAATTAACCTACGACAAAAGAGGCAAGAATATACAATGGGGGAAAGCCAGCCTTTTTAAGCAGTGCTGCTGGGAAAACTCTTTTGCTGGAGAGCTACCTGCAAAAGAATCAAACTGGACTGCTTTCTCATACCATCTATAATAATAAACTCAAGATGGATTAAAGGCTTAAATCTAAGACCTGAAACCATAAAACTCCCAGAATAAACGTAAGCGGTATGGCCTTTGACATAAGTCTTAGCAATATTTTTTTGGATATGTCTCCTCAGGCAAGGGAATGAAAGCAGAAATAAACAAATGGGATGGCACCACACCAAAAAGCTTTTGCACAGTGAAGGAAACTATCAACAAAATGAAAAGGCAGGCTGCTGAATGGGAAAAGACATTTGCAAATGATATATCTGATAATGGTCCCAAATATACAAAAAGTTCATACATCTCAACATAAAAAATAATCAACTCAGTTAAAATATAATCAGAAGATGTAAATAGATATTTTTCCAAAGTCTTACCGGAGAAGGCAATGGCACCCCACTCCAGTACCCTTGCCTGGAAAATCCCATGGATGGAGGAGCCGGGTAGGCTGCAGTCCATGAGATCGCTACAAGTTGGACACAACTGAACGACTTCACTTTCACTTTTCACTTTCATGCACTGGAGGAGGAAATGGCAACCCACTCCAGTGTTCTTGCCTGGAGAACCCCAGGGACGGGGGAGCCTGGTGGGCTGCCATCTATGGGGTCACACAGAGTGAGACATGACTGAAGCGACTTAGCAGCAGCAGCAGCAAAGTCTTACGAATGGCCAATAGGCCCGTGAAAAGATGTTTAGTATCACCAATCATTATGGCAATGCAAGTCCAAATCACAGTGGGATATCACTTCATGCCTGACACAGTGGTTTTCACTGGGGAGACAACAAATAGCAAGTTTTAGAAGAGGATGTGGAAAACAGTGTGAAGCTTCCTCAGAAAACTGTAAATAGAACCACCGTACAACACAACTACCCCTGGGTGTTTGTCTGAAAAAGACAAAAACATGGATTTGAGGAGATATGCCCAACCCTATATTCACTGCAGCATTATTTACAGTGTCAAGAATATACGGACAATCTGGGTGCCCATCAATGGATGAATGGATAGAGAAAATGTGGTATACATATTTAGTGGAATATCACTCAGTCACGAAAAAGAATGAGCGCTTCCCATTTGTGATAACATGGATGGACTCTGGCAGGGATGAAGAAAGATAGATACCATGTAATCTCACTTATATGGGGAATCTAAAAAGCAGAACAAATGAACAAACTTAAGAAAATGGGAGTGGAGATGTGGATGCTGAGAAGAGAGAGGTGGAAAGGGTGCTTGTGGAAAGGGATGGGGGTGAGAGAGATGGGCGAGGAGATTAAGAGGTGCAAACTTCCAGTCACAGAATAAATGAGCAGAGTAAGAAATGTACATTGTAGGGAATATAGTCAGTAACTGTAATACCTTTGTATGGTGACATACTGTGAATAGACCTATCAGTGGTAACCATTTTGTAATGTGTAGAAATGTGGACTCACTATGCTATACACCAGGAATTAACAGTGTTGTGAAAGTGAAGTCATTTAGTCATGTCTGACTCTTTGCGACCCCATGGACTGTAGCCTACCAGGCTCGTCCGTCCAGGGGATTTTCCAGGCAAGAGTACTAGAGTGGGCTGCCATTTCCTTCTCCACTGTAGCCTACCAGGCTCCTCCGTCCAGGGGATTTTCCAGGCAAGAATACTAGAGTGGGCTGCCATTTCCTTCTCCAACAGTGTTGTAGGTTAATGATATTTCACAAATAAACAAATAAACTCATAGAAAAAGAGATCAGATTTGTGGTTACCAGCGGTGGGAGTGGGAGAGGGAATTGAATGGAGGTATCAGAAGGTACACATTTCAAGTCATAAGATAAAAAGTACTAGGGACGTAATATACAACATGAGAAATATAATTAACATTGCTGTATCTCATATATGAAAGTTGTTAACTAAAGTCTAAGAGTTCTCATCACAAGGAAAAAAATTCTTTTTACATATATACTTTTGCACTCCTCTCTGGATAGAGCAATTGATCCATCTGTCAATAGACAGGTAGGTTAGGGACTTTACAGACAGGACAGCAGTTGATAATCAAATGAGGTCAACAGGTGAATCTGCATAAGACGTACATAAACAATCTTTGTACTAATTTATTTTTGCAAATCTTCCATAAGTTTTATATTATTTCCAATAAAAGTCTAAAAGGACCAGTAAAAATATGTTTCCTTCTTTCTATTTGCAAAAGTTTACAAGGCTTAGAGATGATGTCCCTTCATTACTTAAATCTTTCTGAAAAAATTATCATGTCAGCCATTCCCACAGGCTTCAGATAAATACAGTAATGATCTTAAGGGTAATCGATTCTACGTTTATGCTAGAGGTATTTGAATTTTTCTTAAAACATTTATTCTAGAATAGTATTGTCAAACAGATTAAAGAATCAGGGCTTCAAAGATTAAGTATACATGTTATACTATTTTGCATCTCTAACATGAGTTAGATATATAAGAACCTTTACACCTTGCAATTAAACCCAGTTAAAATCAGTATGATGTCACTAAGTAGAGTGATGGTACTGAAAATCATTTATGTAGAAAATGCAAAATGCCGATAATGAAGATGAATGCTATTAACTACAATATCAAGCCAACAAGATGGCAGCAGTAACTTGCACAGGTTTTAAATAGGCTTAACAAATATACCAAAAAGGCTTTTGTGCTTTTTATTGAAGCTAAATTTAGTATGTAGCTGCTGAGATATTTTTTTTTCTTTTCTATACATATGTATGCTTTGCTAGATAACCACGAATCTGAGGAATTGTTATTGGCACATCTTAGAGCTCTCCTCTTAAGCCTGTAATTAAAGGAGCTGTCCATTCTGCACAGTTCTGCCGTTTATTCCTTCCTCTATGTGGCTAATTTTGTGGGGCCCACAAAGGAGAGGGTGCGGGGCCTAGTTTTTACCGTTGCTTCCCAGCATTCTGCCTCCGCAGGATTCAGTGTCGTGCAACTATGAGCAGGGGCACGCCATTCACATCACACCCCACATAAGTAGAATTATGGAATTGTGATGGGCACAACTTGTGCGGCCATACCCCAAAGGCGGTGGCTTCCCAAAGAGATGGCTCCATGTCCGGGCACTCAGACCAGCCCTGTTCCCTGTAACCATATGGGTCTCACATTGACCTTGTTCTGACTTTTCTTTTGGGGCTTCATCACCTAGCTCTGATGTCTGGATAAAGATGAATGCGATACTATTTAATCCTATTAAATAGCTACCATAACATTGCATAGAGGTTTCTCCCCCGGAAGGACTAATAGTTTAGTTTATATAAAATTGTGCCTTGTTTTAAAACTACTTGAAAGATATAAGATACGCTAATAAAAAACTGTTTGAGTATCGGAACCATGTTCTCTCGTGTTCTGCAGAAGTTTTCTGCTTCCCTGAATGCTTGCATGTTGTGACAGCCAGCCTCCAGGTGGCTCCCAGGGACCCCCAACGCTGGCATTCACATCCGCGCCCTCCCTCACTCAATCAGTGCTGGTCCCTGTGACCGTTAGAATACAGTGGAAGTGATGGTGTTTCAGAAAATACACTGCAGCTTCTGTCTTGCTTTCTTTTGGAGTCTTGGGAGAAGCCGGGTGCAGTGTCACGGGGACACCCAAAAAGCCAGTGAAGAGGCTCATGTGGCAAGAAACTGAGGCCTCCTGCCGAGTGCCATCTGCGTGAGCCATTTTGACAGCCCCAGAGAAACCCTGAGGTTCATGATGACTGTAGTCCTGCCCAGCATCCTGACGCTGAGCCACCTCAGACTTGGAGGCACAGCAACTAAGACATTCCTGGATTTCTGACCTACAGAAACTGTGAGATAAATGTTTGCTGTTTTAAGTCACTACGTTTTGGGGTAACGTGATATACAGCCCTAGATAAGTAATATACACGGGTTCTCAGTGGACTGAGAGCATCATCCATGAATGCTTAGGTACCATCTGTGGGCTACCGGAAAACCCAAACCTTAACCAGTTTGATGGAATAATTGGCCAATTGTAAGACAGAAAAACCCAAACCTTAACCGGTTTGATGGAATAACTGGCCAGTTGTAAGACAGAAGAAAAACCCAAACCTTAACCGGTTTGATGGAATAATTGGCCAATTGTAAGACAGAGGATTCAAACAAAAATTAGGAAAACAGTATCAAATGACAGTACAAACTTTCCCACTGGAAAGCCTTTCTTTTCCTTCTCTTCAATCATTGCCTGTCGAAACTCTGCCCATCTTTCACAGCTGAAATGTTTTTACTTCCATCCCAAATCTAGCACCAGTGTGAGAATGTGGCGTTTTCCACTCTATCTCTACCCGTGGCACTTTGTAATTTGTATGAATGTGTAAGTAAGGTGGATGCTATTTTCCTTCCAGACGGTATGAAATAAAAGTTAACTAGCTACACAGGCTTTGAGGTTTATACCCCAATTCCATACTTAATAGTTGAATGATTTTATGTAAGTCACTTGTCCCCTCTACATCTGTAAGATGGGCCTTACATAGTACTCACATCTTAGGGTTGCTATGAGGATTTATACATGTAATATATGTAAAGTCTTTAGCAAACGAAATTCCCAATAAACATTCATTATATTAAAACTATTATTCCTAGCCATCTCCAAGTAAAGCTGTCACTGTGAAATTAAACCTTGGCAAAAGTCCCAAGCTTAATGCTTATTAGATCTTGGAAAAAAGTTAGTGAGCTCTCCAAGCTTTAGTTTCCTTACATGTAAACTAGAAATAAAATAAACTCTCTCACTGGGCCTTGGGAGGATAAAACATTATATAACAAATGTAAAACACCCAACACAGCCTGACAAATGGTAGGCGGGCAACAAATGTTCATTGCTTCCTTTCCTCTCGGTTTCTTAAAGTAGATACTGTGCAGGGTGGCTGGGGGCTGGCTGCTAAAACACGCTAGATGCAAAAAGGAAAACGTGTTTCAGGCTCGGTATGTTGAACTGAGTTGGGCATAAACCTAAACAGCTTTCTGTTGTTGAACATGCCTGGTTAAGACGTCCAAGTCACTTTCCCCATCTTGGTTAATAGCCCAGGTAATGTTAAACCTTATTTATTTTCATTTTACTTTCATTTATTTATATTTCCTACATGGTCAGTTTTCAGTAGTTGCTGTAATTAATGACAGAATTTGAGATCCAAAGATTCTAATATTTCTAATTCATGTTCAGTGAATAAAAGGGTGATATAAACTTGGACAGACCTTTGTGTGGCAAACTACGGGGCCTGGTCACTTGCAAAGTGATCTTAGGGTCAAAGACAATGGGTTTAAATTCCTTTGGAGCCCCAAATACAGTAACAGGATGTAAATATACAGGCGTCAGACTAGACAGTAGGAGACCAGGTTCCAGCCCCAGATGTGCCACCATCTTGCTGTCTGTTTAGATAAATCACCTTTTTTCCAGAAGGGCTGGCTGTTGCAGGGGAAAGTGAGTCAGTAATCATGTTTGAATCCTCACTCTGCCTCTTCAGAGTTGATAATTCCACTGAGCTTTAGTTTCTAATAAATTGGGGGCAATCATATCTAACTCATAGTTTTGTGATTTTTGAATGAAACAAACACATCTAGCTTCTAGTACATGACAGGTATTTAATAAACAAATGTTTGCTTTTCTTTTCTTCTCTGACCCTCAGTTTCATCATCTGTAAAATGGGCCAGTTGAATTAAGTTACTGCTGGTTCTAATGTTCTGTTACTATAGGAACTACACTATTAAATGGCACTTGCTATTGGGATGCAATAAAGTGCTTTATCTAGCTATAAGAAGAACAAAAGTGTATTGTGGTGGTGTGGAGGAGGGAAACACAAAAATTCCTAAATGTATGTGTCTAAGAAGAAGGCCTGCCCAGTACAGATTCGGTGATTATTTAATTTGCATTCTGTTGTGTCTACAGATGGGCTGATGATAGCAATCAAATCATAGGGTATTAGTCAGAGACTCTGTGTAGTAAACAGTAGCAGAACAGATCCAGTAACATCAAGCCAGCTGGCAAAGTCACCCTTTGGGCAAAAACAATGTGTTGTTGGTTGACCTTTTTCTCTTTTTTTCCCCCAAGTCATGTCCTGATTATTTCCTAAGTTGGTTAGAGTCAAGTACCCCAAGACATAAATCATTTACTTATTTTAAATTAAGGTAGAGAAAATCAAAGGTAATCAATTCAAGGAGCTTGATTTAGGTTGAAAAAATGTGTGTGTGCATGAGTGTGTTTGCCCATGTGTATAAAAAGAGTGTAAGAACATTCAATCTTATACAGGTTATAAAGAGGGCTTATTTTTATTAATAGATGATGGGCTAATTGAGTTTTTTGTATGTGTTTTGTTGTTCACCTAACTTTTCTGTAATTATTATGTGCTACGGGCTATAGTCCATAGGGTGGCAAAGAGTCAGACATGACTGAAGCGACTTAGCCTGCATGCACCTTGATCGTGAGAGGGAAAATGAGTTCTAAGTATAATAAGAAGCCCCCATGGGGACTTAGGTGGGCTCCCCAGGTGGCACCACTGGTAAAGAATCAGCCTGCCAATGCGGGAGACATAAGAGGTGTAGTTTCGATTCCTGGGTGGGAAAGATCCCCTGGAAAAGTGAATGGCACCCCACTTTAGTATTCTTGCCTGGGAAATCCCATGAACAGAGGAACCTGGAGGGCTGCAGTCCATGGGGTCGCAAAGGGTCGGATACACCTAAAGTGACTTTAGCACATGAGGACTTGGGCAGATTTCCTCCCTCTCCTCCACCCATCCCTGCAATTCAACATAAAGGTCAGAGGTCTCATCATCCCCTTGTGACAGTTTCCCAAGTAAATAAGTTAAAAATTCACTTTAAGAAACTAAACCTAAGGGTCTAGGTACACGGAATGGCTCTGCTGCCGCATTTGTATCTTGTAACCCTGATGCATTCTATTGTTTGAAATCCACAAACATCTTTGCATCCTTGTGCCACTGCTCCCGGAAGTCTTCCCTGGTGCTGCCATGGACATCAGTATCCTACAGGATGTAGTAGGAAGAGTCACAAGGCTCATCAGGATTCCAGTTCTAGCTCCATTCCTAACAGCTGTGTGGGTTTGGGAAATGACTTGGTTGGGTTACTTCACCGGTAACATAGGGATAATAACAAGTATGTCACAAATTTCCCATTCCAGGACTAACTGAGACCATAAATACCAAGCCCCTGGCACTGAAAATGTGGGTCTTCTTTTCACTCTCATTTCCTTTTGTAAATTATGGGTACACATGTGTTCAGATTACTGAGAAAGCATAGGATATGGGGCTGATGCAAAAATCAGCTATCCGGGATGATGCGTGAAGTGTGATCTTGCTTTCCAAAGACAAGGATTAAACTCGACTAAGCCAAGTAATTTTTCCTCCACTTGTGACCTATCAAATTTAGTCACCAAATAATGCATAATCAACTAAATGGAACAGAAGATCTTACTGTGTAGGTTCAAAGGAAAAGTAAGGTCTATTTTTAACTAACTGTAGCTGAACCTCTTTTTTTTTTCTTCCTTTGCAACATTCTGTGACAGCCTATATTTCTCTTAAATGACTGAGCTACATTGAGACATTTTTTTAAAAAAACACTTGTTTTCTTTAGATGCTCTTGTAAATGTTAACTCGGAATTTTTTTCTTATAAAAACACAAGCCTGAATTTGAATAATATTGCTAACTTCAGACATTTGGTTCATGTAAATATTTCAGATGGACTATTAATTTTAAGTACTAGGGAGAAAATACTGTATTTACAGGGCAAACTTCTAATTTAGAAAATAAATGTTTCCTTTAAATAACCTCCCAATCCTTCAAATAACATGAAAGGAAAATTAAAGGCCCAAAGGAACTACATATTCTGAGGCAGTTATAAAACATGTTAGTGAAATTATTTTAGGAATCACCTAGGTACCTAAAATATTTTGGATGGTTTTCTAAACTTTATAGAACCACCAGGGAATCCCTCCCTCTCCATCTTTACACTCTTCCCTTATCTTCTTTGTCAGTGAACAGCTTCACTATCCATCCAATGAGGATGCCAGTTAACCTGCCTTTGCCTGCTGAGGAATTCCAGACCTGATACTGACTCCCTTAGGATACCTAATGCAGAGGAGATCTGCTGTCAGATCTGTTTTTATCTTTTCTTGGACACTAACTTAGAATCACACCTTTCTCCCCAGTATGTGTGTGTGTGTGTGTGCATGCGCATGCACACACACACACACACACACACACTCTCTCTATCACACACACACACCCCCCTCTCATTTGGATACCCTCATCTGTGCTAACAAAACTCCCGTATGCAGCGTCTCCTGGTATGCATCTTTTGGGACTGAAATCATCGCTTTATCTGCCTCTGTATTAGGTAGCTAAATACATGAGGCCAGGGGATGTGTCTGTTGAGTCTGAGTCCCCAGCCTATAGTTAATGTTCCCAAAGCAGTGAATTTTGGATAAATATAATCCAATTTTTATTGCATTTCATTCATTTACCTCTCTAGGCTCCATTCTCCTTATCTATGAAAGTAAAGAATTAGACTAGTCAAATTCTATACCTCATACTGTTTGTATTAAAAGCATCTGGGAGCTACAAAACCACCCCTTAAAATAGGAAAACTCAAAGATTATCTCACTTGACTCTCAGAGATTCTGATCTGTATACCTGGGCAAGGGCTGTAGAATTTGCTTTTGATATGTAACAAGTTGTGGAATCTGGAAGCTCTTTGAGCTCTAGAAATCATTCAAATGTTCTGTGCTTCCTGCAGAAGAGATGCTAAACTTCTGAATCCCTTGTCTAAGGCCTCTTTCTTTGAACTCCGCCTTGTTTTCCAATCTCAGAATCACCTCCACCTCGCACCTTCTGATCCAGTTGTACGGAATTGCTCACAGAAAGACCTACCCCTGCTGGCTTTTTGTGCAAGGGATGCACCGCTGTTGTGCTGACTGAAGCATGAAGTTTAGGGACCAACTCTTCCACAAACAATTCTCTGATTCTTTCTCTTCCTTTTTAGACTCTTTATTTTGCTTCTATAAAGGTATTTTTTTATTGTACTATATCATCTTTGAGCTTCCTGAAGACACCGAACAGTTATTCAACTGGCGCTCTTTCCTTATTGTGGCAAATTATTCCTTAAATAAATATTCACTGAGAATCTATTATCTAAATGTACATCATTTTATACTCATACTAATAATATTGCAAGCATTGCTAATATCTTGCAAATGGGGAAACAAAGGCTTATCGAGGTTCAGTCACTTGATTAACCAGCCACATGGCTGTTTACTAGTTGGAACTGAATTAGCTTCTAGGACTTTCTGATGTCACTTTCTTCACATTACCATGTCTCCTTAAGGGAACAAAAGAGTAAAGAGAAATATGATTTGAAGCAGATTCTCTCAAGTCTATTTCCTTATTCCTCAATAAATGCTGACTCGTTTTTTAAATTGAGGTGACACTGGTTCATAACATTAAAGTTTTGTGGGTGCAATACTATGTTTCCACTTTATGCACTCTAGCGTGCTCTCCACGAAAAGTTTGGTTTCCATTTATCGCCATACAGTCAACACCCTCTATGCATTTCAACCTCCCTAAAGCTGATTCACTCAGATCACCTATTGGAAGCCACATTTGGATAAACTAGAGTTTGCTGTGAACTCAAAGGAAATCAGTACAGTTTAGCCAATTTTTTAAAAGTTAATTTATTTAATTGGAGGCTAATTACTTTTTACAACACTGTGGTGGTTTCTGCCATACTTTGACATTAATCAACCATGGGTGTACATGTTGTCCCCCATTCCGAAACCTCCTCCTACCTTCCTCCCCATCTCGTCCCACTAGCCAATGTTTTAAGAGAGTTTGCAGGAAAAAAAATTCTCAGTAGTAAAACCATAAAGAGGATTCCTCTGGGATTTGATAGCGACTTAATTTAAAAATGGATATTTTGTTGCTTTTCTTGTTCTTGTGTTTTAAGGCTGTTCCATCCTGCCAAGGGGGCTTCCCTGGTGGCTCATATGGTAAAGAAACTGCCTGCAATGCAGGCGACTCTGGGTCAGGAATATCCCCTGGAGAAGGGAATAGCTACTCACTCCAGTCTTCTTGTCAGGAGAATTACATGGACAGAGGAGTCTGGCGGGCTACAGTCCTCCGTGTTGCAAAGAGCTAGACACAACTGAGCAACTAATACTTTCACTTCACGTTCATCTTGCCAAGGGCTTGGAAATTTGAATTAGGAGTAAATGGTGGTAGAGAAGATCAGAGATGGCGCAGGGTGAAGGTTTTTCTTGGGGCACTTGAGGCCCTTCCACTTTCCTCTGAGGCTTGACAAGACGAAAAGAAAATGAACATGAGAGCTAATATTTATTAAATGCATATTAGGTACTTGACATTTTGCTTAGTGTTTTATATTTATTTGTTGAGGGTTTCCAAGTGTTAGTCAAGTTTACATCACTTGTATGGATTTTGCAAGCTCTAAGTGTCATCTACACTATTATTTACTTAATGTTTTTCCTTCCGTGGACTTTACTGATTCCTTTCCCCTTTTGTTCTAAGCTGTGCCTTGCTCAGTGATGTCAGTAACGTTTGACTCTTAGGGAACCCATGGACTGTAGCCCACCAGGCTCCTCTGTCCATGGGATTTTCCAGGCAAGAGTACTGGAGTGGGTTGCCATGCTCTCCTCCAGGGGCTCTTCCCGACTCAGGGATCGAACATGCACCTCTTCTATCTCTGGCATTGCAGGCAGATTTTTTATTGCTGAGACACCTGGGAAGCCCTTTATTCTAAGCAGTAGTCCATAAATGTGAAGTCTGGTTTCATATTTCTATGTTTCAATTAAATAGTTTTCAATTTATATCTTTTCTAAAACACAATAAAATGAATTATTATAAAAAAGTTCAAGTATTACCTGAAAAGCATATTGCACCATAGTTTGGGAAACACTTTGTTTCATTTAAACCCTCAAAAGAACCCTTTGCATTGAGAACTTATCATTTGCATTCAAAAGGGAAAAGTGAGGCAAAAAGAGTAAATAACTTGCCCAATACTATAAGCTGAAAAGTGAAAATCACAGTCTGAACTCAGATCTGTGTTATTCCAAAACCCAAGCCCTAAAATATTATGACATTCTCCTCCAGCCCTGGGAAAGATTTCAGTCATACCTCCAATTTTGCTTATGCTGCCATAACTGCAATTTTGTAAAAATATGAATGTGCTTGAAATTGAAAGTAAAGTAAAAAATTAAAATAGATGTATAGGGTTGATTTTTCCTTTCCATTTCCCCCCAGACACCTTAGTATTTTACCCTTGCTTTGCTTTTGAGTTTCCCACATGGTGCTGGTAGCAAAGAACCCACCTGCCGATGCAGGAGATGCAAGAGATGTGTGTTTGGCCTTCTTGTGGGAAGATCCCTTGGAGGAGGAAATGGTAACCCATTCTAGTACTCTTGCCTGGAGAATCCCATGGACAGAGGAGCCTGGCAGGCTACAGTCCACAGGGTCGCAAAGAGTTGAACACGACTGAGCATCTGAGCACGTTTTGCTTTTATGATTGAAAAAAGGTACAGAGATCTCTAAGATAATCTCTCTGATCAGTCCTGACATTTCAGAGGTTGCTTTAATACCAGTATTCATCCAGTAGAAGTAGTTGCTCAGTTGTGTCGGACTATTTGTGACCCCACGGGCTGTAGCCCACCAGGCTCCTCGATCCACGTATAATTGTGTGGGTCTAATTGTTTATTAAAATATTCTCAAAAATATTAAAAATGGTAATGTCCATGAGCTGATTTTGATGCATTAGGCTCTCTGTCCTTGCTTCTGCAGGCTCAGTTAGAGAGGGCGGTCCTGAAAGTTTTTAGGAACAGATTTGTTTGAGTAATGAGGAGTGAGAATTTTTTCCAAGCACCTGTGAGTTGTTTATGCTAATTGGGTCATAACTGATGCTGCCTGTGTGTGGGCTGCGTCTTTAGTTCACTCTCTATATGCTGCATGTGAAAGCAGGCGTTATTCATCGAGCAGAGTTGTTGTGTTGTATTTTCATATGATTTCCTTCCTCTCTGTGTCTCATCCTCTCATCTTTTCTCTCTTGCCTCTTGTCCTTTTGCCCTACTTATGAGCCCCGAATCACAGCATGTGACAAAGCAGGTCCTTGCTGGGGGCAAAGGCACAGAAAGCAATGGAAAGCCATGTGCGTGTAAATGGACAGCACCAAGAAGGAGACTTTGTGTGCGGAGAAATGTCCTGTCCAAGGGCACACCGCAGAAATGGAAGGTTGGGCTTCATGGTGATCTACATATGCACAGAACTGGCAGGCCGGCCAGCTCCTCAATATCTTCCCTCTTGATCTGCCTTCACCCTCTCCTTCCCAATGATCCCTACATTAAACACAGGTTTGGAGAGCCTGAATGTGAGCAATCAGAGGTCTAAAATGGAGTGTGTGGGAGGCAGGTTAAGAGGGAAGGCTTGGTGGCTAGCTTGTCATCCATGAGTGAAGCGCAGCGGGCTGCTTCCTGGCTAGAGCTACAGAGAGAAGAAAACAACCAGAAAAATCCCCCGAAGTGAGTATTTGTTGAGGGCGATGGCTTCAGCATCATAAAAACAAGGCTGAAAACTACGTAAGAAAAGTGCCACCTGAAGCACATCTCAGAGACAAGGGTCTGAAAAGTAGTCTGATGACATGCTAACCGCTTGGTTAAGGGCAGCACCTCGCAGACACAGGAAAGATGCAGCCAGTTCGCTGTGCTGGTCCCAGCAGAGCTCTGAGGGGCAGAAGGGTGAAGGGAAAAGACTACAACCGAGTTGGCGATTGTGCCCCACACAACCACACCGTTGCTTTAGAATCACTGTTTTTGCCTTAAAGAGAAAATTATGAGCTACGTGTAAGACCACGGTTAAAGTTTCAGGGGACAGTTGTGGAGAAGGAAGATAACCTGGCACCCGCCAAGCAAGACTCCTAGAAACACGGCTAGGCTTTGGGTGAGTGGTCCTCAGGCGCGTGGCTCCTGCGCAGGGCTTGGGTGGGTATCCGTGGCCACCTTCCAGGACTGTGAACGGTAGCCAGCTTGAGGATTAATCAGTCCCAAAGTGTAAGGACCTGCCTAGGTAGTAAAGGTCTGAAGAAGGAAGGAGAAAGGAATCTCAGCTAAAGGACAGCCCAGAGCCAGTTTCTGGAACATGTTCAGAGCAGCTTTTGACTTGATCTCAAGTAAGTTCATCACAGTAAATGTTTGAGGGGCTCAAGCCTTCCAGAAATCTACTTTTATGCAGAATAAAAACGCAGCCTTCACAGACTATTGTATATAAAAAGTCCTTCTAAGAAGGGTACTATTCAGGAACCCCTGGAAATCTATTTTAAAAGGTTAATTCTTTTTAATAGTGTACCAACTCCCTCCTGCTGTGTTTTCTTTTTGCTTTTGCTTTTTTCCCCTCCTGCTTTATAGAAGGTACATCAGAGTTGATGACTTTCTTTCATTTCCTGCATCTCTATGTATCTGAAAATTAATTTTGCCTGTCCCTCCCCTCAGCCTTAAGCAGAGTCTCTATTTGCAACTAAAGATTTTAATTCTTTAAAGGTCTTAGGGAGTTTTTATCTTCTCTGTCATGAATTGTCAAAAGTCCTTTCCTTGAACCCCAAGTTTCTCTTTGTAATGCAGATTTAAGAATTTTCTTTCCTTTAGTTCCACAGAGACCTTTAGTAAATCTAAATGCTTCTACTGTATATCAAGGATGGTACTAGGCATCCAGAATATGGTATTTAAGATCACCACCATCTTATCAGTCACCTAATAACAAAACAAGAGCTTCAGTAACTAATCAATAATAGCAATGTACCAAGCACTTCATAAGCACACCTCCTTCATTCTCAGAAACTCCTATGAATGTGGATCTAGTATTATATGCATTTTGATTAGGCCCCTGAGGCTTAGAGAAGTAAAGCCATCTACACGAACTCATGCATCTAGTAAGTGGTGGAAGCAGAATAATATAATATGCTAATGGCTAGAATACAAGCTGATCAGAACATTATGGGAAAAAGTCCTGGAAAAGTCAGGCAAGACATCACAGAGGAGGTGACATTGGAGCTGGGTCATAAACACCAGGAAAGAAAATAGCAGGCACTGGGGAATTCCCTGGCTGTCCAGCGGTTAGGACTCTGCGCTTTCTCTGCCAAGGGTGCATGTTCATTCCCTGGTCAGGGAATTAAGATCCCACCAAAAAAAAAGAAAGAAAAGAAAATAGCACGAATACATTCTGTGCTGCTGACTGTTGTTCACAATTTGCAAACAACTGAGTGCAGCCAAATGTCGTTCGTATCTTGGGGCTACGCGGAGAAGGCCCGGGGGTTTAGGCTTTAGGTTTATAGTACATTAAACTCAAAGCTAAAGGCTGAAAAAGACTTCCCTTATAGCTCAGTTGGTAAAGAACCCACCTGCAATGCAGGAGACCTGGGTTTAATTCCTGGGCTGGGAAGATCCCCTGGAGAAGGGCATGGCAACCCACTCCAGTATCCTTGCCTGGAGAATCCCATGGTCAGAGGAGCCTGGCAGGCTACAGTCCGTGGGGTCACAAAGAGTAGGACATGACTGAGCGATTAGGCCACCAAAGACTGAAAAAGCAGCTGTTCTGGCAGATTTCACAGGGTGGAGGAAAGAGGAGCTGGAAGCTAGATGGAGTGGGGGACAGGGCGGGAAATGGTGGAGAGAGAGGGGTCTTTAGATGAGTTTCTGACTTAGCTGCTCACCAGGGCACTCATCAGTTGTCAAAACTGGCATTTTCCTTTGTTGAACAAGACAATGCAGACGACAGAAAAGACACATTCGGATGAAGCAACAACTGACTACAGTACCTGGCTCCAGTGCCACGAGTGATTTAAAATGGTGAAAGAGGGGGAATTGTGAGCAGGAGTCATACGTTTGATTGTCTAGTAATATTAGACAATTGGCTGCCTTTTAATGTATTTTCCCTTTTGAATATCGTTTAAACACCCAAAGATATGAATGGTCTTGGAGGAAATAAACTGAACACCATAGAGAGGGCATGATTGGTAAGAAGAGAGCTACTGCTCCACCCAGGAGATCGTTAGTCTCCTCCACCTTCTCAGGATGAGCCCTGTGATCTGGGCATGTGGCTGAACCACTCTGAGCTTCACCATCTTCAGAAGTGTGCTTTGGTCACCAATGTTATGCTCGCTGCCTGTGGGGTTGTTGGAGTCAGATATCCTTGAATCCAACTTCTGACTATGCTGTTATTTAAATGTATGAAAGTCAAAGTGTTAGTTGCTTAGTTGGGTCCGACTCTTTTCAACCCCATGGACTGTAGTCCCCCAGGCTCCTCTGTCCTTGGGATACTCCAGGCAAGAATACTGGAGTGGGTAGCCATTCCCTTCTCCAGGGGATGTAACTGAACAGTCTTTTCTAATCTGTGAAATGAGCATTATAACTCCTCTTTTGCTAAATGTCTTTGAAGATTAACAGATCCAATGAGTATGCACAGTACGGCACTGATGCGTAGTCCAGTCTTTAAAAAAAAAAAAGCCCACTTGCTCCTTTCCAATGGTTTGGATGTCTTCAAAGGGAAAGACAGAGACAGAGAAAGATACTCAGGCACGAATAGCTGCATGATTGTGCTAAAATCTCCTGTCCTCTAGAAGGGAGGTCAGAAGTTCATAGCCCTGGTTGCAGATTTGAGTCACCCGACATAATCTGACAGATTCCCAAGTTTGGGACTCACACCAAGGATTCTGACTTAATTGGTTTTGTCCCAGGACTCCAGCCTTGAGGCCACAGAAGCTTACCAGGGTATTTCTAATGTGCACTAGGTTCAACCATTGCCTCTCAAACTTTAGCATAAATTGCCTCACCATCTTGTTAACTTTAGATTCCGATTCTCTAGGTCTAGGATGTCTGACATTCTGGCATTCTTAACAAGTTCCCTGATGACACAGAGGCTGCTAGTCTGGAGCTGAGCTGAGTGATTAATGCTTCATAATGCTAGTTCTCAACCTTCAGGCTCCACCAGAATAACCCAGCGGCTTGTGTAAGATGTAGCCCTGGGACCTGGGTCAGGCCCTTACCAATTCTGGATGACTTGGTTTAGGGAGGGGATAGAGAGAAATCACTGAACTATAGTGTTCATTTCAACCTAAAATCCTGTGATGCCATTTTGTGATTTTTATGATTTCCCTCCCAGCTTATGTAAAAAAAAATTATGACTCTGAAGCTGAGTGTGTGGGAGATCATTGTCAGAAACACAAAAAATTGGTGATCTCCAGCTACGTGATATCAAGACGTGACTGGTCTTTATATCATGTACATCTTCAACCTCCACACATTAATGGGGGCTTCTGCAGGACTCTCTATGTGAGCAGTATTTACTGTTGAAGAAGCATCACAGGTGAACCGGGAGGGCATCCTTCACTGGCGGGAGATGAAAAGGATGACTCTGGACTTTTTTTCTGCTCCTTGTTAACACATCACGCTTTCTACAGCAGAATCCCTCAGGAGAAGCAGGCTCATCTTCCTTACCTCGAGATCAAACCAAGGAAAAATGGAGATGGGGGGAAATAACAAGCCTGCTTTATTCAGCAGAGGACGGACTTTTTAAAAAACTCTCTGGGAAGTTCAGCAGAATCTGTCTCAGGACAGATCTTAGATCACTTTTTTCTTTTTCTTATCTTTCTGGATCCCTCTTGCTTTTAGTAGCTCAAAATATCCTCCACCTAGGGATAGGCTTTTTGCCACTTTCCAAGAGAAAGTGAGAACAACCACGATGGGGTCACACACATTGCAATTCTGGCATTGTTGCTTTAGATAACCGCTCTGCATGTAATTAATATGGAAGGGCTGTTCCCCCAAAGGTTATGAATTTGTACCTCAACTGATGCAAAGATAGTAATGTGTGGAAAATGAAATTATTTTCTTGCTTTCCCCCTTTTAAGTACTTACACTTGTCCTTGATCAGTCTATTGACAAGTCTGCATTGCCTCAAAAATGGACAACCCAGTAAAAGGCAACCATGTATCAGTTTAGCCAACCAAATCCTAGGTAATCCACATTCCAGGTACTCAATACAATATTTCCATATGGGCCTTCTTTATAGAAGAGGGTATCTGGTGGGGGCTACTTAAACTCGCTAACATCCCCATGAGGCTGGGCTGGGCTGGCCGTGAAGAAAGCTGCTTTGTGTTGCGATGGAGCAGCCCCACAGGCCTTGATTGCTTCACGCACCTCTCTCAAGAGCCAGCCACCGTCCTGCCCTCGTCTCCCTGGTCCTGGGGGCCTTGCCATTGGCTTTAGACATCCACTCTACCACCTGTGCACTTGGTTCAGAAAGGGAAGGGTGTTAGCCACGGCCCTCAGCCCTCCGCGCATTCACTGGAGTCCCTTTTTCGGGCTGAGGGGCTTGTGATTCAGGGGAGGTGGTGCCTGTGCTGAGTAGAAGGAAGCTGCTGTGAGGGAGTTGGAAAAATGCAGTGACATGTCAGAGTGGCGGCAAGTCACTCCCCAGCCAGGAGACCCTGGGGGGACTAGTCCTAGGCAATGGGGCTCTGGGGAAGGTGTTGGTGGGAGAGGGGCTCTCAGTTTTCAAGTGAAAGGGAGGACTAGAAGCTTCTCTTGGTACTCCCTGTTTTTCAATTTTGCCCCAAGTTAGCTTCTGATGTGACAAGAAAATAATCACCATGTTTTAAAATTTACTTAAAATTCACTTTTTGTGTGTGCTAAAAAAAAAGAGGAGGTTCACTCCTATCAGGTAGCACTTCTGTTTGTAAGGCAGTAGCTTCCTTTCAGATCTCAGAGAAGGGACAGTCTTTTGCAAAGATGTTTATTTTATTGCTTTGCTTATGGATGGCGTTTCCCACATGGCAGTTGAAAGCATTTTCAAATCTTACCCCATTAGTGCTCTCAACAACTCATGAACTGCGCGCTATGCATGACTGCAGGGCCGAACAACAACGTCGTTTCCATGTTTCAGAGGAGGACATGGAAAGTCAAAGAGGTTAGTTTTCCCAGGTTGACTGTGGCAGACCCAGGGTTTGAACCTAGGCAGCCAGGGTCTGGCTGTAACCACTGTGTCATCCTGCCTCTAATGCTGAGGAAAGGGGCCCCATCTTGGGGTGGAATGAGAGAAATCAGATAGGATGGACTGGTTCTTAAATGTTGGTCCTCAGAATAGTGGGATATCTGGGTAATCATCATTGGAGCTCTTACTTAAAATGCAAACCCCTAGGTCTTATCCTCGGATTTCTAATTCAAGAAATTGAATATTGTTTAGGGAATCCCCACTCTTACTACAGATCCACGACTCCTTCATTGGAACATCATTCTGATTATCCCCAAATGAACGTCCTATTAGGGAGCCAGGTGGCTTACACTACCACCTCCCAAGGACTTGCCAGCCTTTCCAGCTCTGGTGTCTAAACCACAGTCGCCGACGGCGCCAGTTCTGGCCACCCCACCCCCGACTCCATCTGCCGACAGAGTCCTCTGAGCCTCCCACACCCTGACTGCTGCCCTTCCGTCAGTGCCTGGAGCCTACGGCTTTTAAAGGCTTAAACTGTGTCTCCTGCAAGACAAAATGCGCCTCTTTAGTACCTGTGATTCGCTCCCTTTCTCTGCACTGTTAACGGAAGTGCAGCTCAGGCGCATGACCCCCAAGCTCCAGCATTATTCTCCTGTTCAAATGGAGTGGACAGATGCAGCAATGCTTCGACACAGAACTGGAGACGGGACCGAGCCCTGCCTCAGCTCCCCCGTTTCTTCTGGCCTCCGTCTGCATCTGCTCCTACAACGTCTCACTTCCAGACCCAGAAGGCACTGGAGGATCTGGCCAGTGTCTCCGGCTTCTGCGAACTCAGCATCATTCTCATTTCTCTTTCAGGGACTGAGAGGAGCGATGCTGACTATACACACCCACAGGGATGAGAATTAGCTGTTGCTGATGTGTGTACTGACCCAAGCCAATCAAGCTGATAACTACCAGTCTCTGTTGCCTGTAAGACTGGATCCTATCCAGGAAAATGGAAGCAGAGAAGGAGGAGGCTTGCAAGCCACTGAAATTGCTGTGAGAATTTGGCCTGAGAGCCAGGTAAAACCAAATCGGAAGAGACAACAACCTTGTGTGAAGTGCCCATTACCACGTACCAGTGAAAGATACCAGCTTATCAAAACAGCATCTGTCCTTTTTAGTTCTCCCTTGTGACTTCCAAGAATTCAACTACTTCTCTAAGAACATGGACACTGCCTTTCTCTCTGTGTTACTTGTACCGTTTGGGATATGCCCATACTTAGGTTTCCTGACTGCCTTAACTATTTCATGGAAAAGGGAAGATAGGCTTTAAAAAAACTCTCCTGCCTGTCGGGAGAGCCCATGTAACGCCCCAGACTCATTCTGTACTCGAGTGTGCACGCACAGCATTCTAAGTGCACCTTGGAACAGAAGAACAAGCAAACTGGAGCCTAACTGACCATCTTAAAATCTATAATTTAAATGTATACATCAGCCACACTTCACCACAGGCATGTTCCCTTTGTGCTCCCAAGGACACTGCCTATTCCTTAAGGCTGTAACTGAATTCATCTAAAATAGATAAGGCTGCTGTTTGTAGGGGTTGAAAGCCTCTCTCGGGAGCTTCTCATCCAACTGGATTTCAGACACAGAGGTCAGGGTGCCCTGGATCTTCTCCAGTTCAGAGGCTGAAATACTCCACCTTTTCCTGGGGCTAAAAGCATCCTTGGAGTCTTTGTACACTTTGGTTGCAATGAGGTGGGGGCATCATTTTCTAACATAGCTTTCCAAGGGGAATTTGTACAAAAGCTGGGTAGGGTGCTTTCGAACCAAATCAAGAAGTTTAGGTTGATTCATTTTGCTGTATTCCTGCCTTCATGCCAGAAACAGCTCGGTAGAGGTTACCAACTGAGAAATCACAGTTGTTGAACTCCCGCAGCAGATCTTACACTGCTCCAGTCCGCAGGGCATTGCTAATAGAAAACTAACATGCAAACGAGAGGAGTTTCCTCTCTGTCTTTAATTACCTTGAGCTCCTTGGCTGTAGAAGAATCTCTGAGCCGACTCAACATCCAAGAGTCTAGGAGCAGACTCCACATCCAGAAAATAATCCATTTTGGGATAATCCATGCTTGATGTTCCCGAAACAAGAGTTTTAAGACAAAATAGTCACTTGTATTGCCTATGGGAGAGAAAAAAAAAATCCATAATACTTTAGACTGTCAAATATGATTTGAGGATAAGAAATATCCCATTAAATATGACATTATTTGACTGACATTTCCAGTTTTAAGTTCATCTGTCAACAGAGCTTTCCTATTGTATGAGAAAATGAAGCATTTCAGCAACATTTATTAAAAGTAATATATTCTACTCAGAAAATACAGGTGATCCAGGCTAAAGAGAGATAACATACCAGTCTTTCTTTGCTGTGTATTAACTGGAAAATAAGCTTCTAAATTTTCATGCTGTTTTCAAAAGGTCTGTCTGATAAATGACATCATTAAGTATCAGCTGTTCTGAGCATTGATCCTCAATTGATCCAGGGAGTTCCAATCCCCCTTGAGCAGTGAGCACTAACCTGGGAATCAGAGCCTCCACTTACAGATGCTTTGCATTTATGACACATGCTGACATGTCTGCTGTAAAAATGCCTCGCATTCCTTCCTTGTAGTGATTTCCTCCAGCATGTTTTATAAAGTGCTAAGGACCATCACCTGCTTGCCTCTGACACAAGCTGCTTGTGAGAAAGAAATCTGGTTTGCCGAGCACCGGCAATTATTTCCGAATTGCAATGATCCCCATAATATTATCATGCCTGTCAGGAAGCTAATATATTTCATTTAAAAAAAAAAAAAACAGCCTGTTAGGTTCTTTCTAGCATATGTAGCCTTTCTCAGATACTTGCACAAATGTAGTATCTATTTCTGCAGGATGTTTTTGGAAAGAAGTAACAAGACCAAGTCATTAAAATCAAACTCAGAAGGATAATTTAATTCTTTTTTCTTTTTGCATATTTTAAGAAGCCAAGTCTGGTAGAAGGAAACTTTTAAAAATATCCAAAAGCTACCCCAAAAGCAAATCATACTCACTGCAAAAAAGAGAAAAAGAAAAAATCAAGGGTTAACTGCCGGCAGTAAGAGCAATTTCAGGCAGAGTGTCTTTGATCTCACTAAATATTCCCAGTGAAAGTAAACAATTTTGATTGTCTGATTAGATGGGCGATACCCGTCTGCTGGACTTCTTTATCAGATAAAATGGCCAGAGCATGTTACCTTAGCAACGGAAGGTGACGCCAGCCCCAGCCTCTTTGTATCCTCCACTGCAAAGGAAGAAAATGACCAGCTTCCCGTGTAAAACTTTGGCAGAAAACCATCACCATCATAATGTACATGTCACCATCACGCGGGTCCAATTCCCCATCTCCCCCTCCATCTCCACCCCCATCCCCAACCCCGGCAGCTGCCACTCATCCTCAGGCAGAGAACTGTCAGAGTCATTTTAAAAAATGGTTTTGGTTTAATTATTTTTAGAGCTCCAAGCTCCAGTTTTATTTGCAATTACAATAGGAATACACGATTAAACAGTTAATACAGCAGAAAAGTTGTCGGGGGTACCAGTCCTTACCCTAATGCTGGCTGAGGGTGGTGGGGACAGGCCATCTTAGCTGGCATCTGTTAAACATTCCCCTGTTATAATTCATACACGGATCAGTCACCAGCATCTAGGCTGAAAATAACTCTCTCTTCCTTCTGCGGATCAGTCACTGCAAGAAGCTTGAAAAGCTGTCTGAAATTTCCTAGGTTTTGAAAGCCGCATTGTAACGTAAATCTTTTGGGAGATTTCCCCCCTCCAAAAGATAAATGAAACCCCAAAAGATAAATGAAAGGAAGAGTCTTGAAGTTAGCAGCTACTCACCAGCACTTGTTGGCCCCTTTCAACAGGACACGGCTGAGCATAAAACGAAGCTGTGCGACGCTGCTGAGCCCAGAAGCCCAAATGAACAGCTTCTAATTTTCCCTTCAATCTCAATTCAAGAGCACCGAGCAGAGGCAAGTGTCGGATCTGCCCGTTTTATATTGTGATGAAATGCAACCCCTAAGAGGAGATCTGAGGGGAGCTGCTCTTTAGAACACATTAGACTGCTAATTTAAGAAAACTGAAAGGTTTTGTTTTACTGTCTTTTATGTGTTCTCTCTGCTACCCCCTCAGTTTAATTTGCATTTAAAATTGTGCTCGCTCGTGTTTCCTTGGTTTTCCAAGGTGTGGAGTACTTTCTAATCAGGACAGGCTGCTTGGGTAGGGTTTGGTGCAACGTCACTTTTATTCTGAGCTGCAGAACAAGGTGGGTAATTATAATTGCTGGCTGTTTTCTGGGGTGAAATACAGAGTGAATGCCTGATTTTACCCCTTCCCTCTTTCCTGGCCTTTCTTTCTCATCCATTTCTGACTGTTTGGTCAGATTTCCCAAGGGCATCATGTCAGTTTGCCTAAATGCAAAACAAAATAAACCTAACAGCAAAAAGAAATTTTGTTTTGATACCTGAGCTTATTCTGGTGATACAGACTCCTTACCAAACCTCTGTGAGGCACAACACTTTGAGATCTGCTCATCAAAGCCATAATGATAGTCAAATATAAGCTCTCTAGTGGGTTTTCCATGACCCTCTTGCACCCTTTGTTGATCAAGCAAAATTAGTAATAAGTGCGGTGTGGTATGTGCATATTGGATTGAGGAAAGAGAAGCTGCGTTTAAGAAGTCAGTTAAGGTTTAATAAAATGGGTATTCCCACAAATTTAAACCAAACATAAAAAGAAGCCTTCGGAGGAAGACCACCAGATTCCCTTCTCCCATACCCACAGCTCCGTGGGCTACTCCCGAGACAAACCTGAACATCGCCTTTGGTCTGTCTTATGGGTTCTTCCACCCAAGGAGAGCAAGTCAGACACCAGCCTGATACTGCAGAGTTAAGCCTGATGAGAGAGGAAGCTGAAACTACCAATCACACACCCTTACAGAGAAAGCAGACTTTGCACTCCGAATTCTTGGAGCTTTGCTCAGACCCAACGACTGATTTCTCTAAGGTTATATTTCTGTTCAGCCCCCAGTGGAAGCATGCTGAATACTTGACATTTAGAGAGGAGAAAGCTGTCTTCTGGCCCTTTAGCTCCCAGTGAGATGTGGGCGACAGGTTCTGAACTCTGTTGTGATTGTACTGAAATTGCAGTGACTCAGAGGTGAGAGAGAGCATGTGTGTGTGCCTATCCACTGCTGGTGAGCACAAATGAATATGTGATTGAAAAGGAGACGATGAACTGGAAATCTGGAAAATAGAGTTGAACCCCAGGGGGTGGAGGATGGGTTTGGAATCAGTTGTCTCTAGAGAGTTGACCAAGAAAGGGAATTAGAAGTCTTACAAAATGAACATATAAAGAGAATGAAAGACCATGCTTCAAGAAAACTGAAAATTTTGACTTAAACAGATGTATGTGGGAAGGGATGATTGATTATTCACTTGCAAAAGGGACTTCATTTTACTAGGTTTACTCAGAATGACTGAGTTCTCTAACATGTCATGACCAGGTTCTGAAATAGATTTTCAAAAAATGATTTTACTCTCTGGGGACTATAGCTGTAGATCACGTGTAAGAATATCTGTGCAAGGCATTATTTTTCAAGGTGGGGAAGTATTGTAATGTTCAAAAGTCAATGTCAAAATCCGATCAGCTCAGGTCTGTTTTATAACTTTACTCAAAGGCAGCACTTATAATGCCCCATTGTTCTGAGACATAATAGAACCAGACAGAGAAGAAGGCAAGGTTAGAGCAAGTATTCAGAATAACTCTTATGTAGCACTGAATGATTCAACCCAAAACATCCTTGAGATGTTAACTCAGACAATATTAGCACATCTTGGTGAGCTAGCGATGAAAAAAATTACTAAAAAAAAATGCTAGAGTTGGGACTATTCTGGTGGTCCAGTAGTTAAGAAAACACACTTCTGATGCTAGGAGCAGGGGTTGGTCCCTCTTTGGGGAACTAAGATCCCACATGCTGCTGGGTGCAGCCAAAAAAAAATTAAAAAGCCAGAGTTACACCTTTTACACTGATGGCATTGCAATATGAAATTTTAGTACGGTGAGGCTGAAATAAATCTTATAGTGTTATTTAAAATGCTGATTTGGCAGAAATGTTTATACTTTTCTATTGAGTAGGTGGTAAGAATAGGTGTGGGCATATTCTATACACAAAAGGAGGAAGTGTTTGATTAAAAATGGAGGCGTCTTTCAAGATGGAGTCTGATCTGTAAAGGTATCAGCTGGTATTGTCATCTCTGAGGGGTACTTATATGTACGATTGGATAGTGTAAGACCCAAGGCATCAGGAGGGAATTCACATGATCTGCAGTTAGACAGTTTGCTCCTTTCATCCATCCAAATAACATGCATCAGGGTCGGTCCGGGTTTACCCTGTTTGCTAAGAGATAAAGAAGTTTGTGTTATTGACAATTTTACAATTCATTCTTGTTTAATTGCTTTACCATATTCCAGAGATCTCTAGAAGACTCTGTTTTTATTTGTGTTGGACTGCATGAAATTCTACCTGTATGAAATCTTGGGGAAGTTTCTCTTTTCGCAACAGACCCGACTAACTTTAAAAATACCAGAAGCTCTCAAAGTGTGGGGATATTTTGGATCCCTTGGGAGTGCTAGTCTGAAGATCTTTGGTTCAGTACTAGCTCACTAAATAAAGGAAGCGTGTTCAGCGCTTCAATCCTGGTTGACTCCTGCAACCTGTGGACTGTTGCCCACCAGGTTCCTCTGTCCATGGGATTCTCGAGGCAAGAATCCTGGAGTAGGTTGCCTACAGGAAGGAGACACAGGAGATGGGGGTCCAATTTCTGGGTCAGAAAGATCCCCTGGAGGAGGAAGTGGCAACACACTGCAGGATTTTTGCCTGGAGAATCCCGTGGACAGAGGAGCCTGGCAGGCTATAGTCCATGAGGTCACAAAAGAGTTGGACACAACTAACGTGACTGAAGTACTTTAGTACTGAAGTACATGATCACTAAATAAAAACATGTAGGAAATAATATATTCACTTATCTTGCAGATAGTTGACCTGAGAATAATACATTCAATAGCAGTGTTCTCTCTCTGCTTGACAAGTCACTCTCATCTCCTCATCCAACACTCAAAAGAAATCTTTCCTTCTCTCCTCAATAAAGCTTGTCATTAGATGGTAGGGGTACTGCAAACACTTTATCTGGGGCTTTATTTTTATTCAGATCTCTCTGGGGAAGGAAGCACTTTCAGCCATCATCAATTACTTCTATTGATACTTTAGAAATCTTTTCTTGTGAGAAGGTTTTGATGATAGTTGGAAAGCTAAATAAAACTGGGAGGGTTGGAAAAGCAGACGGAGGGGGAAGGAGGAGCCTAGTTTTATTTCATTTAGTTATGTGCTGCTGCTGCTGTTGCTGCTAAGTTGTGTCAGTTGTGCCTGATTCTGTGCAGCTCCATGGACTGCAGCCTACCAGGCTCCTCTGTGCATGGGATTTTCCAGGCAAGAGTACTGGAGTGGGTCACCAGTGCCTTCTCCATATAGTCATGTAGTCATGTTTATTTCATGTAGTCATGTTTTGAGGGCTTACTTATATATAAGATGCCAGGTATTCGGCTGGGAAAAAAGGAACATTAAATCTGTAAACATCTCAATTTGGACCAGGGCTTGAAACTGCCTTAAAGGACCAGAGGCAGACTCTAAAATCCTATTTCAAGAACAGTAGGTGAAAGGAGTTTCCCCTTTGGCCCATCCTTGGCTAGCAGGAAAATTCTTCAAAACAAAATCCTTCAAGCTTCTGCTTCTGAAGCTGCATTCAAAAGAGAGACACTAGGAGAGAGCCCGCATGGGCCAACGTGGTGAAGGCTGGGGCCAAGAGGAGCGAAGGAGCCTTTGGTTCTACTAGCTGTCCTCTTCGGAAAATGTCTTTTCCCTTCTTTTAACACTTTGTAGAAGGGTCAATTCACCAAGTGAAGAACAAGAGTTCAAAATGTTGTCCTTCCCTCTGCCAACTGGATTCTAGTAAGCTGATCTTGCTTATAATGCGGAAATTTTTTGGTTTGGCAGAAAGAATACTCATAAATTATGTCTCTATCTCAGTGTTTATCTAACTGACCTGGAAATAGGAAAATGAAGAAATGCTATGTTGGGGAATGATGGGTTCTCAAGCAACTCTCTGCTGAGTATAATTCTCAAAATCCCTAAATACGAAGTTGGGAAAATGGCCAACTAATGATGGAGGAATGTGTTGACAGTGGCATCTCCTTTTTAAAAAAGTTCAACTGTGATGATGTATAATAATGATATTTGACTTCATTCTCTCTGGAAAGAAAATCACATTGCCCTCAATTCTTTATGTGTGTGTATTTGTGTAATTTGTTTCAGCTTTCCTGGAGGGAGCTGAAAAAATTAATCACAAGTTCAACTGCACTTTTCTAGTCCTAAAAATCCAGATTGTTGTTGTTGTTTAGTTGCTAAGTCATGTCTAACTCTTTCTGACCCCATGGTTCTGCAACCCACCAGGTTCACTGTCCATGGGATTTTCCAGGCAAGAATATTGGAGTGGGTTGCCATTCCCTTCTCCAGGGGATCTTCTTCACTCAGGGATTGAAACTGCGACTTACCAAGTGCCTGTTATAAACTGAAGTAAATTTTATTTATTGACATGAAGTATCTCCTTGATAAATTATCCAATGAAACAGTAAGCTGGAAAGTCACTGGGTATAGTAGGGTGCCATCAATACAAAACTGTGTATTTATATATGTAATAAGATTACCCAGAAAGACAGACTGTCAAAGTCCTGGTAGCAGTGTCTCTAAATGCTTTCCTCTTTATTTATGTTTAAACTCTTTGAATTTTCTATAGGAGTCACATGGAATTATCTTAGAAGAAATAACAAACAAAAACAAAATAAATGAAAACAGGTCCAGCCATACCTTCTTCCCCTGGGTGTATCGCAACCTGAAAAATATCCCAAAAATGTTCAAGAAAGAAAGAATGACTTCTGAGGGCCATAGGTCTTATAGACCTTACACAGAAGATATGACCACGGAACTTCCAGAGCACATTAGGAAAATAGGATTGGCTATAGCAGTGGGGACCCCCAGGCAGTGAATTATATCAAAGAAGTATAAGTTATTTTTAGGCCTCTGGAAGATCAGTTTTACAATCCCACATTACTGCGCACAGTGAAGTCTGACAATAGATACATTAGAGAGATAAGTGCAGAGGTAGATGTAGAGATTAGAAAGAGACAGAGATGGAGACAAGGATAGAGCTAGAGCTATATAGAAGAAAATGATCAAAATCAATTCAGGCTTAGTAGTGACTGAACTACCTTTGTTGTGTTCCCAAATGTAAAGGTCAAAAAACCAGTTTTAGTCAAAGGAAATTTGGTAACAGTTTCATTCCTTTCAGGTCTTGAATACACTGACAAATTCTATAGCAAGGTCTATGTGCTTAAATATTAACACTAAATGTTTTCCTTATGCATAGGGTATTTGATGTCTGTCTTTGCATAAAAATATTATTATTCACGATGCAGTCTCTGGTTTAATTTCAGAGTTAAATTTCTTTAGTATCTGTATCACCTGAAGGCACTGAGAAACACCATACTTTAGGTATCAGCATTAGGTTTCCAAGTCAGCATTCACTGCTGCTCCTAGTGAACCGAGGACAACAGACACTCACCCGCCCTGTGATGCTCTTAAAAGAGGGGTGAAGGGGGTGGAAGCTTGCTTCTGAAACAAAGAGAACCTGCTTGGTATTCACTGAGTTATTATTACTCACAGGCATTAATAATATATGGGGAAAATGTCATATTCAGCCTCACAACACTCATTGTTGCATATTAAACACCAAAGAAATGTTATACAGGAGATGATGCAGTGAAAGAGCTAAAAGGATTGGCTTAGAAATCCAGGTTTTGCTGCTTCCAAGCAGCAAGCTAACCTCTTTAGTCCTCAGGTTCCGGCTCTGTAGAACCTGGAGTAAAAATAAGAATCAAAAGAGATAATCTATGTAGAGAGCACAGCACCTACCACACAAGAAATATTTAGGTTAGGTATTATTTTTAAATGTGTTTAATAGCTTACAAATGCAAGGAGCTGTGGGAGTAAGATACTCCACCCAGACTGCATCTGTTGCATATATCGGTTGAAATACTACCTCCATTGTTTTGATTGCAAATAAGCTCCTGATCCTATGAAATCCCATGGTATTTTGTCTAGATTTCCAACTTGCATTATAGTTAATTGTGTATATGTGTTGGAGAAGACTCCTGAGAGTCCCTTGGGCTGCAAGGAGATCCAACCAGTCCATCCTAAAGGAGATCAGTCCTGGGTATTCATTGGAAGGACTAATGTTGAAGCTGAAACTCCAATACTTTGGCCGCCTCATGGGAAGAGTTGACTCATTGGAAAAGACCCTGATGCTGGGAAGGATTGGGGGCAGGAGGAGAAGGGGAAGACAGAGGATGAGATGGCTGGATGGCATCACCAACTTGATGGACATGGGTTTGGGTGGACTCCGGGAGTTGGTAATGGACAGGGAGGCCTGGTGGGCTGCGGTTCATGGGGTTGCAAAGAGTTGGATACGACTGAGTGACTGAACTGAACTGATGATTAACTGAGCTATTAGTTTTTCATCAGTAAATAAATTTATTTAAAAGAATATGTTGCAATTACACTAAGTGACATTACCAAACAGTTTAGAGTGGTTAGCTCTAGAACAAGGAATGAAACACTGTTATCCATTATGTGCCTGTGTATTTTCTCTTCACATTTCTTAAATCACATATACAAGATACTACAGTGAAAATACAATTAGAGTTTCTTTCAAATAAATTAAAAGAGTGCATGGTCTGGGAAAAACTGAAGCCCAGCCTACTGGCTTACAAAGGGGGCGTGTTATAAAACTGGCATCCAGGTTTAGCAGTTCGCCCGTGTCTCCACCCACTTCCCTGCCCTCTCTGATTGTGTTCTTCCCCAGAGCCCTAAGCTTTTCACACACCCTATTAGTTACTAGGATTAATGTCGAAACAGTACATACCCCTCGCCCCCCAGAATGTTGGTTATTATGATTATTTTCACTCACAGAGAGCTAACAGCTCTTAGCGAGCTCTTTAACATGTGTTTTTTTTCTGGACAGTCAGCAAAGTAAGGAGCCTTGAAGACCCATGTCAAGATAGCTTTCCCCAAAGGGCATTCATTATTCTTTTTACCCCTCTGCTTTCCTTAGAGACATTTGTAGCAGGAATTACAAACTAGGATAGAATTTTGTCTACTGGTTTTCATAAGCTCATCTTCGCTTTTCTCAGCCAAATGAAGTGTGGATGCCGGGTGCAGGTCAGACACCATCCACTGGGTACTGCGGAGCCCAACACTGCTATTCTTCCAGGAACGGGTCACAGATATTGTCTGATCCAAGCATCCAGTCACTCTGTGTTTATTCACAGCTGTTCATCACAGATGACTGTTAATCATTCACTATACGCCAGGCATTGCGTGAGTCGCTGGGGTTACGATAGTAGACTAGACCAACTCCTCAAGGAGATCACATGTTAGCTGAACTTAAATTCCCCCAACTTTTTTCCTATTATGTGTGTACTGAAATGATCACATTCGTAAATGAGTGGGCGTGTCCAGAGGCAGCATCAGGGGCCCAACATGGTATGCTAGTTGGAAAGATTTATGTGAGATGCTCAAAAAAATTATTGAGGTATAGTTGATTTACAGTGCTGTGTTAGTTTCTGCTGTACAGCAAAGTGAACGAGTTAGATATATACGTACATCTACCTTGTTAAAAAGATTATTTTCCAGTACAGGTCCTTACAGAGTATTGAATAGAGTTCCCTGATTTATACAGTAGATTTCTATCAGTTAACTATTTTATATATAGTAGTATGGATATTGGGCTTCCCTGGTGGCTCAGCAATAAAGAATTTGCCTGCAATGTAGGAGACACAGGATACATGAGCTTGATCCCTGGGTCAGGACGATTGCTTGGGGGAGCAAATGGCAACCCACTCCTGTATTCTCCCCAGGAAATTCCCATGGACAGAGGAGCCTGGTGGGCTACAGTCCAAAGTGCCGCAACGAGTCGGACATGACTGATGACTGAGTGCCGGGAGCAACCCCAGTCTTGCAATTGGTCTCCCCTCTGTATCCCCTGGGAACCAGGTTTGTTTCTATGTCTGTGAGTCTGTTTCTGTTTTGTAAATAAGTTCATTTGTAATCTTTTTGTTCATGTTCCACATATGTGTAATATCGTGTGATGTTTGCCTTTCTGTGTCTGACTTACTTCATTCACTGTGAAAATCTCTAGTTCCATCCATGTTGCTGCAAATGGCATCATTTTGTTCTTTTTTAGGGTTGAGTAATCTTTCACTGTACAACATCTTCTTACCCATTCCTCTGTGAACGGACATTTAGGTTGCTTCCGTGTCCTGGCTGTTGTAAACAGCGCTGCAATGAACGTTGGGGTGCATCTATCTCTTTCAAGTCTGATTTTCTCCAGGTCAGCTTTTAATGTGTTTAATTTCTCCATAGTGTTTTGACTTAGATGAATAGTACAATGTAGTGTCTCATTGGAGGTAAGGGGAAGGGAGGAGGAGATACTTAAACTTGATGCAGTGTTGAAAGCTGAATTTGCAGGTTGGTCCTTGGTGTCAGAACTTTGAATTAGCAAAGAAAAGGAGTAGAGGGCTACCTGGTGGGGGAAACATAAGTGGCAGGGGGTGGGGGCAGGTTGCTGTAAACAATCTCTAATATGGTTTTAAGACTCACTGGTTTTAAACCAATTATTTGGTTTTTAAATATTCTCCCACAACAGTTTAATGATAATTAACTTGGCTGAGTTACCCCTGTTACAGACTCTTATATATTTCACAAATCCCTTCTGGAGAAGAAAATGTCAAAACTGCATTGTGTTTCCCTGGTTTGGAAGTTGTGGGGCCCAAGATAATGAGGAAGTCCATGTTCTTTAGTTGTTTGGGCCTTGACGGTGACATTTATTTTTCCAGGTTACTGTAACCTCCTTTGGTAGAGTAAACATCTGAGTTGCACTTTTAAAAGGGTCCCGATTTATAAAGCTGGGAGAGGTGAACAGCAAGAATCCAGGCACATTTTTAGAGGAGCTATCGTTTAAAGTCAAAAGTCTTCTCATCCCTATAGCAACCGCCAGGAGTGTTCGGCTGACGCTGCGTGCGTGTACGTTAAGCCGTGCGTTGTGCACCTCCCCCACCTGCTGCTGCCTCCTCCCCTGCGGATTCATCCTGAACTTCGCTAAACTGTATACCTTGAAAAAGGCTCTTTTCCAGACTCGGAGTTGCTTTCCAACATGCAAGCAACCAAGCCCATGAATCTAAAAGGGAAGACTCCTCCCAGAGGAAACCTTTACAAACCCAGAGGGGAAATGTACCCCAAAATAGAGACACCGTCTGCTTGCCCGATCTGACAGGTTTGAGAGCTCCTTGTTTGAAAGCCAGACGTGAATCTGTGAAGAGATTCCCTTGAGTTACAACCCTTTTTTGGGAGCAGCTGCCATGAAGATAACATATGTGGTGAGATGGAGCCAAAACGCACCCACTGGGCTGCAGCGCAGTTCTGGGAACATTTCTACCACATTCTCAGGAAGCTGGAGTGGTTAGTCATGGGGATGGAGAAAGGGCCCCTCTGTGTCGACTGTCTCATAGAGCTGGGGGCTGACTGTCCCCATTACTGCCTGCTCTTCAAGGAGGACTCTAGGGGTTTTGCTCTCCTGAAGGGCTTGTTCTAAAGAGCGGAAACCTAAAGCCTGGGATTCAAAGATGCAAAGGTCATGTAAAGGCAGGCTGAATCTTGGCTGAGTGTTTTTAAAATTTCCAAGAGAAAAAAATTTTTTAGGTGGAAATGGCCTGGGATGTTTTGCATACAATCTTGCTTAGAGTCTAAGATACAGACCAAATATGGACGAGTCATTCACTTCTATTCCTTGGGGAAGGTAGAGGAACATTCTGGATCAGAATGAAGCATGATGCCCCTACTGGCTGCTCTCTAAAGCCACCGTTGTCCCTCTGCCTCCGTGTTTCCTCAGTTTGGATGCTTGTTTAGCTGGGAGTTGGGTTAAAACTCTGTGGGATGCTCAGATGTTGATACCGGATCTGCTGCTCTGTGATGTCAGATATGGTACTTATCAGCTCCAGGTTGTTCTTCCCCTCACTTGCAGATGGAGAGGCTAAACTATTTAGTCTCTAAGTCTCGAGTTATCATATTGCTTAAAAAGTGTAGTATTTCCGAGCTAAAGTTAATAGAACTGGGGTCTGATTAAAGCTTTCTGATTTTTTTGTTTGGTAAAGTAGAACCAAAATATTTAGAAGTGGGGACACAACAGTGAGTCTTGCTCCTCAAAATGGGCCTTTACATGAGCAGCATCAGCAGTACCTGGGCCTCTGGGAAGTGTAGAATCTTGGCCTCCACTCAGAGCAACTGTTTCAGAATCTCTGTTTTAACAAGATCTTCATTTGGGGCAGCTGAGAACCCCTGCCCAGAGTACTTAAGAGGCTGTGTTTCTAGTGATAAATATGTTGACTCCAAGGTGAACGGTTTCCAGTTCCATGATCCACCCTCTTCTCACCCCGTGATTCTTATTCCCACTTAACGGATGAGAAAACCAAGGTGCAAAGAGATTAACTTGCCTTTTTCGTTGTTGCTCAGTCACTCAGTCATGTCTGACTCTCTGCAACCCCAGGGACTGCAGCATGCCAGGCTTCCCTGTCCTTCACTATCTCCTAGAGTTTGCTCAAATTCACATCCATCGAGTCAGTGATGCCATCCAGCTATCTCGTCCTCTGTGGTCCCCTTCGATCTTTCCTAGCATCAGAGTCTTTCCCAACTTGCCTACAGTCACTTAATAAATAAGTTATTAAGTGATGAAACCAAGACAAATTTAAGATAGACTTGCTTGTATCGCCAGTCGGCTAAGAGGGGGATGGAGGGTCCACTAGACCTTCTTCAATGGTCTATCTTAAATTTCCCTTGTTTATTAACAGATAGACTCTCCTGGTATAGAAACCCTTTGTCAGTTCTTATTCATCTTCCAACTTGACAATAGCATTTTTCAGTTTAAAAATCATTACAAATGATATGCATGACAGCAACACCCAGAAATCAGAGGTGGGATTATTACTTAATTTTACAGAAGGGATCAGATTCGAAGCCTAGAGAACTAAATTGACTTGTTTGAGCTAATAAGTCACAAGCCCATGGACATTTGGGTGCCATGCCTAATGTTACATTATTGCCTTCAGATTGTACTTGATTTAGAATATTTACTGTCTTGCTTACTTGCTTATCTGTATTTGTGCTAACTTCAAAGATCAGAACAATAGATAGTGCCTTCTTGGTGTTGTTCTTTTTAAATTAAATATCAATTGTGATATACATAAAATAGGGCTTCCTTGGTTAGCTCAGACCAGGTAAAGAATCTGCGTGCCATGTAGGAGACCTGGGTTTGATCCCTGGGTCAGGAAGATCCCCTGGAAAGGGGAATGGATACTCATTCCAGTATTCTTGCCTGGAGAATCCCATGGACAGAGGAACCTGGCAGGCTACAGTCCATGTGTCACAAACAGTCAGACATGACTGAGCAACTAACACACACACACACAAACATTGTAAAACATGAAATTCATGGAATAAATGCTGGCTTTCCTTTAAAAAAATCCCAGCACTCTTAAATGGGATGTTAATGTGAAGTAAAATATTGAGTACTCACTCATTAAATATTGAACCATTATTAGGTTAAACAATATGAAATTGCTGATATTGAACCTCTTTAGGTCTGTGAAAGCATCAAGCATTGGTGAGTTACCTTGAGAAATAATTAAAAATAAGATCATTGCATTCAAAGAATTCATAGCCTATTGAAGTGAACTGACTCAAAAACGTGATTAATATGATTGTTCTATGGTTCAGATAGGTACATGGTACTTTGGGGGCAAACAGAATGGGGGATTAACTTCACTTCAGGAGGAATTTTACTGACTGCTATTCATCAGTAGGGGTACATGTTTTGACAGAATAATCTACATCTTCTTTTCTGGGTTCTCAAATTCATTTTGAAGGTGACATCTGATGCAAAGAGCTGACTCATTGGAAAAGACCCTGATGCTGGGAAACATTGAAGGCAGGAGGAGAAGTGGGCACCAAGGGATGAGATGGTTAGATGGTGTCACCAATGCAATGAACATGAATTTGAGTACACTCGGAGATACAGTGAGGACAGGGAAGCCTGGTATGCTGCTGTCCATAGGGTTGCAAAAAGTCAGACATGACTTACTGACTGAACAACCACAACAGAATTCGTTTTGAAGATGATATCATCAACAACCTTATGGAGAATGATAGAGGAGAATCATCTAGGAATGTTTTCATCATTTTGTCATCAAAAAGTTTATTCTTCTGTCCTTTTAAAAAATTTCATTCGGAAATCCTTTAGTTTTCAGCAAGGAGACTCTCATCTAAAGGGTCAGGCAGAACCAAGCAATGATGTTGCGCTGTGGCACTCAGCTCTGCAGAGAGGCACACCTGGATCCAAGGTGCAGAGGCCTCTTCTAATTACCTGGACTATTATAATAACTCCCAAATTATACTTCTTGGGAGAGGACTATAGCCTTTCTTTATGCCCCTATTTTAGCCATGCACACGATTTTACATTTGTTGGTGCCAACAGATCTTTTAATCCTTGCAAAGAACTTCCCTCTTTAAAAAATTACATGAAGAAAAATAAGCTGAAGAGAATACGTCCTAAACATTGAAAAGTTTTAAACACCTACTCACCTTTTAAAAAAAAGAAAGCAATTACACAGCAAACCTGCTGATGTCACTTTTCATGAATGTTGACGCATTTGGGTTGTCAATTCTATTTCTGTTCACTTAACCATAGCCTCTGATTTCCACTTATAGAATTTAGCTTGGAAATTGGGCTTTGTTCAAACTGTGATGGCTGAAAAGCCATGGGAAGCATGATACACTAAAAATACTCTTGAAATCACCTCACCTTTTTTGGACAGATCTTGAGTTGCTTTTATGATGATAAGCATGGCACTTTTATCTGTGGCTAATTGTGGAATGAAGGCTACAGAGACAAGCAACGACATTACTTAAAAAAAAAAAAAAACCCAACATTTGTGCATTAGAATTCATCCTAATGCACAACTATTTATTTTTTCTATTTGCTAAATTGACATCTCTTAACTCTGTTGCTCTCTAGGGCAGCTAAGCAATCAATTCAAGTTTAAACAAATGTTTATTGAATGAAGCAAACAAAAACTGAATTTTTTTGAGTCAAAGAAGGCAACATTAGCGACCATTTAATGTTACCCTTTCATTTTACCATTTCTGTAGTTGATTCAAGGATTTGTGCTTAACTAACAAACTCGAGAGTTCTTTTCTTAGTGCAGAGGTGGGTAGGGGGCTCTAGGTCCATTTAAAAAAAGTTTCCTAAAACAATAACAGCAATTCAAAATTTAAAGGAATTTAGCAGAGACATGGAAGAGGAAATTTGACCAACTAAACTTGGCCTTTCTCTCTGAGTCACTCAGCTATGTCCGACTCCTTACAACCAGAGGGACTGTAGCCCAGCCAGGCTCCTCTGTTTATGGAGTTCTCCTGACATGAATACTTTTGTGACCCCATGGATTGTAGCCCACCAGGCTCCTCTGTTCATGGAGTTCTCCAGGGAGAATACTTGAATGGGTTGCCACTCTCTTCCCTAGGGGAACTTCCTGACCCAGGAATCGAACTCAGGTCTCCTACAATGCAGGCAGATTCTTTACCATCTGAGCCACTAGCGAGGCTTTAGAGAGTGTTTAAGAACAGGTGATTTTGACCTAAGTTAACAACTGAGAAGTAGTTAAGTGGGGGAGATAAAGAGAAAAGAGTCGTAAGGCAGAAGGGGAAGCCTGAGAGGGGCCTGGGAACAAGGACGAGCCTAGCAAATTTCAAGAAGAGGAGGCAGAGAGACTCCTCCAGAGGACAGGTTCAGGTCTTAGTAGAGACGGATGAAGAGAGGTAAGCAGGGGCTACATCCCGAAGGGTCTGCTATTCTGGCTTCATTCTCCAGACCAGAGGTAGGGAATCCTGCCAAGAGGCAGTTGACAAAGTCCAGGCAAATGGTGATGAGGACTTGACTTAGAACAGTGGAATTCAGCTGGAATCACTTTGAAATTCAAATTTGAAATTCAAGAGTAGGCATTTAAAATAGAAAAAAGAAATTTGGTTCTAAATGGAGAGGTCACAGCTATAGATATGGATTCTCACTCAGCATCTTTGGAAGATGAAGCAGTGAGATCAAGGGGTTCACTTAGGAGACGAAGTGTCCAGAGCCCAGGCCTCATATACCCCAGCACTGGTTGGAAATGTAGAATCAGGCCCCACTGCAGACTGACTTCATCAGAATCTGCATTTTACTTTGATTCACATATGAGATCCATACACATAAAGTTTAAAATCCTGTTTTGTAAGTTAGTTGACCAAGATCCTGCCACTGAACAGATCGTGGATCATTCATAGAAGATAGTTGGGCAGATCTGGACAAAACTAACCTCAGTATTCCCTGAATTGCCCAAACAGGAGTTTAAACCCTGGCTGCACAGTAAAAGAAACCTCATAACTTAAAAATATACTGAAGCTCAGACTTCTCCCCTAGAGATTCTGATTTATTCTGGGGTGAGGCCCAGGCATTAGTTCAAAACTCCCCAGGTGGTTCTAATGTGTAACTAGGGAAAAGTGTACTTGTGCTAAGAAGTCTTAAAGGAAAGCAAAAATCTAAATTCAGTCAAATATAATAGGATTTTTTAAAATAATGAGATATAATGTTAGGAATGTATTATTAATAGAAGCCTTAGTTGCTCTGCAGCGGGTAGTATGAAGGTAATTTCTGGAAGGTATCACTGATGACATAAGAGATGGCATATCCTTTAAGAAATCTTTGAGTTCTTATCAATCTCTTGCAAGAGTTGACTTAGAAAACTTACACACTTTTTTTAAAGTTACTAGAGACAGAATAAACACTTGTTAATGTTAAAGTAGTTTGGGAGACAGGGAGGGAGTAAGAAATCAGGAGGGGTATTTTTCTCTTACTGGTAAAGAGCTGTATGCCTCAATTTGCTAAACCTTGAAATGATGGCATTTTGTAAGACTGAAAGACTGTGTAGGTGTAAGTAGAATGTCAAGGATGAGTCAAAGATTAATACCTAAATTATAGAGTATGATGCGAATTTTGTGCCTCTGCCTTGCAAATCAAGTTGGGGGAGAAGGAAGTATTGACTGATTTTGAAAGCACTACTTCTCTTGGGTTATAATTTAATCAGATGGATCATACTCAATTCTGAGAATGGAGAAAGACTTAAGCCATGTATTTTAAAATAGTTCTGCAAGTTCTGTCAAGCATATAGCTTATCCATTGTCAGGCTAGCTCCAACTGTGCAAAAAGATTTCAAAAGTTTGGGAATTCTTTGTCTCAGAATGCACTGCTCACTCATCAGGATAAGATTTTTCCAAATGCTCAAAGCATGCTTTGATTATAGTGGTAATCTCAAAAGTGACCTACAAGCATAATGATTCTTTATGAAATGCTTTATAGAATATCTGCAATCTTTTGTTAAGGACTGCTTGTTAAATCCTTCAAATTACCCTGGGTAACTTTGGATGGAATGAAAGAATTTCAAGAACACTCTCTCTGTCCTTAAGGAGCTTAAACATTCAATAAAAACTATCAAAAGTTGTGCATCTAGGGAAAATAGTTTATTTTCAAGATACAATAAAATTGCACTTAAAAGCTGAGAGAATCTGAAAAGTCATAAAGTAGAAGGTTCTAAAAATTGAGTGACAGCAATAATACTGGGAATGCAAAATAGCTCCATATGGTTTAATATCTGGTGCAATATTTTAAAGAAATCATTATATCAGCTTAAGGACACAGAATACTGGCTGGAGAAGTTATATTATCCGATAATTCTCTTTAACTTAGAACATAGGCATAATTACCTGATCACTCCAATTCTTGTAATAGGGCAGACACAAGCACTGTTGTTTTTCTCACTGAACAGTTGAATTTTGCGAAGATCTAAAGGGAGCCAATTCTGTAATATCAACCCTGTACCCTTTCTGTCCCTAGTATTTTGTGAGGGTGAATAGGAGTGAATTTATTTACTTTACAAGTGAAGAGGCTATTGCAAACAGAAGAGAGTTAAATGTATCATAGACATACATTGCGTGATCACTCTGTGCTCCACCTTCAGATAAATCCATTTCATTGCATTCTCAGAAAAATCCTTTTGGGTGGTTCACACATCAGACTTGACAGGTTAAAAAAAAATAAAGCTCAAGAGATAAAACTACTTGCCTAAAACCACGCAAGGGAGACTGTTAAAACCTGTTTTTTTAACCTGAATTCCATATAGGAGATAACATTTGCTCCCTGGGTTGTAGAACATTGCTACATGATTGAAATGCAAAAAAGTGAATCAACTTTCAAAGGAACCCAAGTGTGGTTCAGGGTTCACATCTCAGCAACTTCTCCTTGAGTCTTCCATCTCAAGTTTTAAGAGTCGTGACTGTGGTCCCTGATTCAGATTTTGGCTTGGCTACTTATTAGTTCTGTGACTTTGGGCAAGTCAAATAATATTTCTTATTTAACCTCTTGTTACTTTCTTATGAAAAGAATTAATGACATTAATAGCTTCAACCTCATATGAATATTGTGAGAATTAAGTGGGCAATACACAGGAAGTGCTTAGAACAGTACCGGGCATGTGGCAAATAATAAATATTAGCTGTTTTTATCTTCATGACTTGCAAATTTTGATCTCCAAACCAGCTAGCTCTCCTAAGCTGTAGACTCATATATCCTCCTGCTGGTGCTAGTGAGGGTGTTTTCCTGGACAGTCACAGACCTCTCAAACTCCTCATGTCCAAGATAGAACTCACCTTTGACATAATACAAAGAGGTTGTCACAATGAGTGGTGAATAAGCACTGAATAAATTTGAGCAGTTATCATTATGTATTCCCAAGCTATTCTCTCTCCTGTATTCTTTTTGCAAAGGGCACATCATCATCCAGGGAATCTCATCCAGAAAGTTGAGAGGAATCCTAAATTCCTGAATTATCTCTTTTATGCCTTCTATTCCCAATGTCACATCTTTTTTACTTCAGTTATTTGGACAGGTTTCTAATGGTCTCTGGGAACTAAGGCATGTCTCCCTCAACATAAATTCTTAAAATTCAAACATCAGGCCATACACTTGCTTGGAATCCATCACCAATACGCATCCAATCTGCAGGGTGTGTCTGTCACTCCTTTCTCACTATGGTTAACAAAGCCACCTTCTGCTCCAGCCTCACTTCCCAAATGTACCAGATGTTGCGGCCACATGGTCTTCTTCTGAAATTTTCTGTATATTCTCATTCCTGAGGGCCATTGCAAATGTTTTTCAAACTTAGAATAGGATTTCCTCATCATGGTGAAGAAATATTTTCATCCAGAAGATTGAGAAACACAATGATTATTTGAATACATCTTTAAAAATTCAAGAATATGAAATCAAATTCAATATAATGACTCTTTTTGAGGAGCTAAAGATTTGCCAATAGTGGGTGTACATAATTCACATAAGAGATGCTTTACAAAGAGAGTAGAAATTGTTATTACTAATAGCTTTCTAAGTAGAAACTAGTATAATCCTTTGGATGATAAGAAAACAACAGTCAGACAAAGTCTCTTATGAACCCTGAAACCCAAACTTTAAGCATTAAACTGATATCACTGCCATGGAAAGGACAAAATATTCATGTATAACTGAAATAAGTCAGTCTCTCCTTTTTGCCTAGGCATCTTGCAAAACCTGATATTAGTTTTTACACTGGTTTCACTGGCATTGATTCAAACTACATGAATGTCTATGACCACCCTCCTAGAAAATTACCCCTAGTCTCTAGAGAGGGACCATTTGGATTTGATCCTGAAAGAGACTATTAAGGAAAATGGCAATTGACACATCAACAGAAAAACAAGAAAAATTGTTTAAAAAAATCCATAAAAGGGTGATTATACCAAAAATTTTGAGGAAGAGAAGAAGCAAAGTTCTAAGCATTCCAGTAAGTGGTTGAATAAAATATTTTGCATGCACAAATTCAGTAACAGGTCATCTGTGTTGGGTCAGTCTGTCTTTTCATACACAGCTTGTGAGTGCAAACCTAGGTCATTCAAAACGTGCTTCCTTTCAGAATCTTCTGTCTTAAACAGCACCCCCCCCCAAATAAGAAGTCATCTGAAACCTTCAAAACAAAGATTTGGGCCTTGCTTAGGAACAGTGATCTTTGGTGAGTCCTTCTTTCTTCAGGATGCACTTCACAGTGGCTCGTATGGCACACAGGACCTCTAGATTATTTCCTTTTAGAGTTTCCTATGTCTTTGTATCTCCACAGACATCGCCCTTGTAGTCAGAGCAACATCTCTGGTTTCTACAGCCATAATTGCTTTTTCCTGCCTGCCTACCTGCCTTTGTATGTGCTTTCCTTCTGCCCAGAGTACTCTTCTCTCCTCAAATAAATCTCTTTCATCCTTACATACTCTTAGAATTCTTAAAGACTGAGTAAAACTCCTGCTATGTTTTCATCTCTGATTCCCCACATAATAATAGTCCATGTTTCCATTGTACATAGACTCCACTGTAATGATGAAGATGATGATGATGCTGATGGTGATGTTAGCAAGTATTTTGTCCCAAACTGTGGGCTTTTTGCGATAAGGACTGTTTCATTCTTTTCTTTATTCTCAATTTCTAATTCAAGATCTCAGGCATAATACTGTCTAGAGAATGAATGAGTAAAGAAAGCATCAGGGTATTTGCTGCATATTTGCCTTTTAGATGTCCTATATTAAGAATTGTCTTTAAGATATATGTTAGGCTTTCAAGTGTTACTCACTTATAATGGTCATCAATCCAAATACATGTCTGATAGCATGGTTATAGCATGTCTGATGCATTATCTTGTCTGTCTTGTGTGCAATTTATGCTTGGTCCCAGTGTTTGCCTAAAGCTCCCGTCATCATGGTGCAAGTTTTCCTGTGGTTTGCACCTTTCTTTTCCATCTCTCCATCAGCACTGAACACAATGGTATAAAGATGCCTCCTCCTCCACAGCCAGGCTCTGCACAACCTCTGGGGAACTAAGGTTCAGCTGTGTGGGGTCACTTGTCAAACTTTTAGGGTAGTTTCCTCAGAGGATTGGAAATAAAAGGGACTTGTGGACTGCCACCCAAGATAGGATTCCCAGATTCCGCTGACCTAATAATATAACTTATATAATCAGATAAACTAGAAAAACATTGATGATAAATTTGTTATTAGAACTATATGGAAAAAATCTTATAGCAAGAAGAAGAATACATACAAAGAGGAAAATAGCTTTGCTGCAATGATGCAGTAGTTATTGACAGATGACTGTGAAACAGCATATTTGTTTTTAAGCTGGTTAACCTTTAACAGAAAGTAAGAAAGACGTTCACAGTTGTAGCATCACATACTAAACTAGAGCTTCCAAGAGGGGAGATGTAGCCTGCTTCCCTCTGGGCCTTACGAAGCATCCTCCTCTTGTCACCTCCCCATCTGAGGCCTAAACAAGCTTTGTAGCCATTTAAGTAAGCAAACAAAAAACAGAGTGAAAAGTTTCCCTGGAGGGTAAGGTAATGAGAGATGTAATCATTCTGATCTAATTTTTCAGACATTTTAAGTCTTCCCTGGTGGATCAGATAGTAAAGAATTTGCCTGCAATGTGGGAGATCTGGGTTCGATCCTTGGGTTGGGAAGATCCCCTAGAGAAGGAAATGGCAAACCGCTGTAGTGTTCTTACCTGGAGAATCCCATGGACAGAGGAGTCCAGCAGGCTACAGTCCATGGGATAGCAAGAGTCAGATGTAACTTAGCAACAAAACCATTACCACCATTATAAAGATAAAAGATACCTCTGGAGGCCAAATTTGTGTTTATTTTTAAGTCTTTAAAGTGCATATTGCTATTGATCAAATCATTGCTCTAACAAGCTGAAGAGAAGTAATGGTGAAAATTTTGAGCCATAAGAAAGAAAAACACAGTTTTCAGTGAAAGTGCATCACATCTATCCTGGCTACTGGTCTCTTTGGGGCATTTTAGTAGAATACCGTGTAAATAATGCTGTTCTGTACTTACAGTGATGGGTTTATAACTTGAACGTTTCACTATTTGTTGTAAAATTTTATCTTTCTGCAAAGGTTTTAGACTTGAGCAATGACTAAGGCAAATGGATACGTGAACAATTTGCAGGTAGATCACATTTTATGTCTTAGTTTAAAAATCACCAAAAGGCTCTTTGTATGAAAACTGTCTTAAGTGGCAATCAGAAGCACAAACTGGACTGGCATCCTAGCTTGGGCGCTGATTGATGGCAAGTCTTACTACCTTCTAAACCTCTCTCTCTCCAGTTACAGGGAGAATGAGATCCTCTGGCATTATTTGTTCTCTCCTCCCCCCAACCTCTGTCCCATGTACAAAGAGTGGGCTTGTGCCATGGGCTTACATAGACTCAAATCTTCCTTTGTACACCCAAAGATTCATTAAAACCCTCTGCTAAGTAGTGGTCCCTCTGCTCCAGGCTTATCATGTTTGCTGCTTCCTTCAATTTTCAAAAGTGGAAGAGTAATATAAACATTTATTCCCTAGCTAATAAGATTATAAAATCCAACCCTTTCCTTCTTCCACTCAGCTGACACAGGAAAATGGATGTCAGAGCCCATCTTTTCCCGGTCCCCCCTTTCACAGTGGGTGAAGTGCCCCTCCTCTAATCTAGGCTCTTCTCTCTGCATACTCTTGATCCTGTTCCCTTTCATCTCCTCAGTGACCTCAATCTGTCAGTCATCCCTCTTCTCTGCTCTACCTTCTCTTCTGATTTACTTTCAAATTTACAGAAATGTGGTAGGAACAGTATGCAACTGTTTACATTTTGCCCCATCTGCTCCTCTCCCTCTTTTCATAAGGAATCTCAATTCATCAAAAATCATTTCAGATATACTGGAGCAAAACCATACTTCTTTTCTTCTAAATAATACTGCAGGGCATATTTCCTCAGACATTCTCTGACTTGACCACAGTTTGATGATCAAAATCATGAAGTCTAACACTGTGACCCAACACCATTATTTAATCCATGACCCGTATTCACATTCCATCAGTTTTCCTAATAATATCCTTTATATTCTTTTCCTGTTCTAGAATCCAATCTCAGATGACTTTCACATTTAGTTGTCATACCTCTTTAGTCACCTTAACCTGGAACAGTTCCTCATCCATTTTTATCTTTCTTGAGCTTGACAGTTTCATAAAATAAGCATCAGTTTTTAGAAAGTCCTAAAATTTGAATTTGTCAATTATTTCCATATTGTTTGAAATCAGTTTATCAGGAGGTCCGTGATGTTGGTTTGTCCCAATACTGGTAATATTAACTTGGCTAAAGGGGTATCTGCCATATTTCTCCACTGTAAAGGTATTACTTGTCCCTTTGTAATCTATAAGTTATCTGTGGGGAGACCATTTGAGACCAGGCAATACACTGTTCTTCATCCATATTAGACTCATGAATTTTAGCATCCTGTTATTTCTATTCCATGGAAAATTTCCTATTTTCTCACTCTATTTTCTGTCCAAGTGGACTTATGGATTTTACTTTTAAAAAACGGATCACTATTTCTATCATGATTTATTTTAATGCTCACATCTTCAAGACTTGGTCACTGGCGGTCTCTTTCCTATATCTCTTACCCTTTCTGCTTACCACTCTCCACCAGCATTTAAACCTACTTAACTCTTTCTAGACATACTTCTCTCTCTTTACCATGTCTGCTTGCTTTCCCCTTATCTTTCTTTCTCATTCACTCTTCACCCTACTACAGTCTATTACTCCACTGAAGCTGTCTCATTAAGGCAAAAAATGACTAAGTTTAAAAATTTAGAGATACTCATGTTCTATGACACCTCTTCTCCTCTCCGCCCCTCCAGCTCTTCTGGCAGGGCCATGCAGCATGTGGGGTCTCAGTTCCTCGGCCAGGGGTCAAACCTGCTCCCTTGCAGCAGAGACTTGGAGTAGTGACCACTGGACCTGGCGACCAAACAACAGTAACGAACACAACAGTAATTTAGACTGTGCTATGGATCATTGTGGGCTTCTTGGTGGTTCAGATGGTAAAGAATCTGTCTGCAACGCAAGAGACCCACCAGGTTTGATCCCTGGGTCAGTAAGATCCCTGGGGAATGAAATGGCAACCCACTCCAGTACTCTTGCCTGGAGAAATCCGTGGACAGAGGAGCCTGGTGGGCTGCAGGCCATGGGGTCGCAAAGAGTTGGACACGACTGAGCAACTAACACTGTTACTGCACCTTTTTAGTGTTCTCAACTCCTTTTTCTAGCAGCCTGTTAAATGTTGGAGTTTCTCATAGCCCTTTCCTCTTCTAACTTTATGGATTCCCTAGGTCCCTATAGGAGTTTGTACACAATTTTAGTATATGTGTTGCTGAAGGGAGCACAGGCGCTTGTAAACAGTCTCACATCTTTCATTGCCACCTAGATTCTGCTTCCTCCAAATTCTGCATTTCCAGCAATGACCTGCTTCTTGAGCCTTGGATGTATGCATATCCAATTTCCAACTGGATAGACCCCATGGGGCATCTTTCAGGCCCTTCACATTCAAAATATTCAGAACAAAGATGAATCTGGCCTCTGTACACTGACACCAAATTAAATCTCAGAGACAGAATTTTGTGTAAAGTATAAAAGAACAGCTTTATTGCTTTGTCAAGCAAAGGGGGCCACAGCTGGCTGGTGGTGGTTTGGTCGCTAAGTCGTGTCTGACTCTTGCAACTCCATGGACTATAGACTGCTGGGCTCCTCTGTCCATGGGATTCTTCAGGCAAGAATACTGGACTGGGTTGCCATTTCCTTCTCCAGAGGATATTCCTGACCCAGGAATCAAACCCAGATCTCCTGCATTGCAGGCAGATTCTTTACCGACTGAGCTACAAGAGAAGCTATGCCCTTAAATCTGTGTGTCCCAACCTGGAGGGAGTTGTGAGGAGCTCTATAGTAATGTTTCAAATAGGACATGATCAGCTCGTGGACATTATTCTGACTGGCTGGTGGTGAGGTAAGTGGAAGTCAGGATTACCAACCATCCTACTGGTCTGGGTCTACCTTCTTGTGGGCAGCATATTGTTAATTTCTCCCACCTGGAGGAGGTTTCAGTATTTGCAAAACAACTGAAGAGACTGCTATTGTATTCCTTGAGGGGGAACCAGGGCACTGCCAAGGCTACTCTATTGTTTCTTTTGACTGCTCCTACCTGTACTCCACATCCCCTCCCTTCCCTAGTTAGCAGCTGTTTGAACCTCTGATTGGAACTCCGGAAAGATCATGGAGGCTGAATGAAGCCTATTTCCCGTAATCAAGAAATGGGAGACACAGAAAGGTTTTTGTGTCCAGAAGCCCCACAAGGTCCTGCTTGGTATCAAGAATAAAATTAATCATCCCACTGCATAAACAACTTCCTTCTCCTTGTACCCAGGTCAGTAACAAGTACCATACTCTTCGGTTTGCTCAAGCCATAAGTCTCTTGTTTCTTCTCATCTAAAGCAAACTAGTCCTTATCCCCTAAGTATTTCTCAAGTTTTCAGTTTCTCTCTGCTCCATTCTCCACCCTGAAACAAACCTTCATCATCTGTTTCCTTTTTTGCTCAGTTGCTTCAGTTGTGTATGACCCTTTGTGACCCTATGGACTGTATAGCCTGCCAGGCTCCACACCGCCCACGGGAATTTCCTGGAAAGAATACAGGAGTGGGTTGCTATGATCTTCCTGACTCAGGGATTGAACCTGCGTCTCCTGTGTCGCCTCCACTGCAGGCAGATTCTTTACAAACTGAGCCACCTGGGAAAGCCATCTGTTTCCTAGAATACTGCACTATCTTCCCCCCAAGCCATTCCCTGATCTCTAGAATTGCTCTCTACAGACATGTATTGGAATTGTGATAGGTAAGATAGAAGCACTTCTTCCTGTTTTTCCCTTTTCTTCCTTTTATTCTCTGAGATTGAAGACTAGATCTGGGTTGGAAGGAAGTTTAAAACACAGGTGGAGCTGCAGTTCTATGAAATTATGTCACCAGAGGAGCACATCTTTAAGTTAAAGTCAGTCAGCTTAACTTAAAAAAAAAAATGTTTTCAGGAGCTGTGGAAAAAAATTTACAAAAGGGCTATATTATATATTGGCCTCATTTGTTCTTAGGACAAGATTTAAATCTGTTTTAAGTACACTAACTGTTGACTAATAGAAACAGATCAACAGTGGTAGACTTGAACAGCTGAGTGACATTCAGGTCACTGTTTCCAAGCCCAAGCTTGTTCTGCTTGCCACACAACAGACCAATAAATCTCGAGTCATTGGAGCAAGAAATAACGACTTTATAATCAGAGAGCTAGCAGGTAGCAAAGATGTTAGCCTAGCTTCTCAAAAACCTTCTCTCCGTCAGCATTTGAGCTCCTTTCATATACAAGAGGGGGGCGGGGCCCCCTGTGGCACCAACCAATGGCTGAGCAGGACCGTTAACGGTCGCTGGTTGACCGTTGCTCACTAACGTTGCTTGCTTGGGGGAGGGGCCCCCTGTGGTACCAAGATGGCCGAGTGGCAGCTCCTGCCTGCATCGCCCCTATTACACCCTGAGTAGAAAGGTGCGACAAGGCTTCCCGGGTGGTGTAGCGGTAAAGGGTCTGCCGGCCAGTGCCAGAGGCAGACAAGACTCCGGTTCAATCCCTGGGTTGGGAAGATCCCCTGGAGGAGGAAATGGCAACCCACTCCAGTATTCTTGTCTGGAGAAGCCCATGGGCAGAGGATCTTGGTGGGCTACAGTCCATGGGGTCGCAAAGAGTAGGAAGTGACTGAACTCACACACACACACACACACACACACACACACACACACACTGAAAGGTGTGATACCAGAGAGCTGTGGAATCTGAAGAGGTACTGGGCGCTCTTGCAACTTCATCCTCTAGCTCTGATTTTTTGCCAGTTCCTGCTGTATTTTAAGTTTTTATTTTTTTTTAAGGCAAAGTTACAATTAGCTAACTATTCTCCATCATTAATTCATTAACCATGTTCATGAGATTTGACTATCATAAGTCAGGGACTTTCTTCTCAAAGTTGTCCTCTGTATTTCTTTTGTCAACTTAAAAAATAAGTGCACAGCATGAGATTTAGGTTTTATTTGGGGCAAAAATGAAGACCACATCCTGGGAGACAGCATTTCAGAACAGCTCTGAAAACCTGCTCTGAGAACCTGAGAATCTGGTTTCGGTGAAGGGGGAATACATGCAATCAAGCACATATTTTTGCAGAAGGTTTCTGCAAGTCATGAGGAGCAGATGTCACCATGAAGGAATTTAGTGCTTTTCTAGAGATGAAGAGATACAAGAATTGTACTCATAAGATCAGCTCCTGATAATGTCTAACTATATGAAGATCTGCTTTTCAAGTTTTTCCAAAGCCCACAGTGCCTCATTTCTGCTCTCCACTCACCCTGGACTCTCTTCAGGGGATGCTGATGGTCAGCAACTGCAGAAGCTCATGACTGGATCCTTGTAGAGGGAGATGAAAGTGAAAGTTGCTCAGTCGTGTCTGACTCTTGGTGACCCCGTGGTCTGTCCATGGAATTCTCCAGGCCAGAATACTGGAGCTGGTTGCCATTCGCTTCTTCAGGGGATTTTCCTGACTTGGGGATCAAACTGGGGCCTCCTGCATTGCAGGCATATTCTTTACCATCTGAGCTGCCAGGGAAACCTGGCAAATACCCTTGGCAGGTACCAAGTTGCAGTTGACACGTTCCCACTCTTGCTCTCCTTCCATGAATACCACCTTTCTTGCATTTCTCCTTCCTCCCCTTGGTTTCAATTTCTCTTCTTCTGTCCTCTTACCTCAGCTCTCTTTCACCACACATTCTTCACTATGTATTGGATTGGCCACAAAATTCGTTTGGGTTTTTCTGTCAGCTCTTACGGAAAAACTCAAATGAACTTTTTGGGCAACTCAATATTTCGTGATTTTTTCAATTTATCTCCAAACAGAATATTACGTTTTCTCATATTTAAAAAATGTTCAGGGCTTCCCTGGTGGCTCAATGCTGAAGAGTCTGCCTGCCAATGCAGGAGACAAAGGTTCGATCCCTCATTTGGAGAGATCCCACATGCCACAGAGCAGCTAAGCCCAAACACCACAACTACTGAGTCTGTGCTCTAGAGCCTGGAAGCCACACCACTGAAGTCTGGAAGCCTGGACCCTGTGCTCCACAATAAGAGAAACCACCACAATTAGAAGCCTGCACATTACCACTAGGGAGTAGCCCCTGCTCATTGCAACTAGAGAAAAGACGTCTGTGCATCAACGAAGACCTCACACAGCCAAAAATAAATTGAAAGAGCCACGTGCACCCCAATGTTCATCGCTGCATTGTTTACAATAGCCAGGACATGGAAGCAACCTAGATGCCCATCAACTGACGAATGGATAAGAAAGCTGTGGTATATATACACAATGGAATATTACTCAGCATTAAAAAAAAATTCATTTGAAGCAATTCTACTCAGATGGACGAAACTGGAGCCCATTATCCAGAGTGAAGTAAGCCAGAAGCAAAAACAACAATACAGTATATTAACACATATATATGGAATTTAGAAAGACAGTAATGAGAACCCAACATGGGAGACAACAAAAGGAACGCAGATGTATAGAATAGACTTGTGGACTTTGTGGATGAGGGTAAGGGTGGGATGAGATGGGAGAAGGGCATTGAAGCATGTTAATTGTCATGTGTCTAATCAATCGCCAGCCCAGGATTGATGCTCGGGACTGGTGCAGCGAGATTTCCCGGGGGGGAGGGAGGAGGGAGGGGGGACCCGGAGGGGAAGCATATGTAAACCCATGGTGATATCATGACAATGTATGGCAAAAACAATAATAAAAAAAAAATAATAAATAAAAAAAAATGTTTAGAAATTATAAAACATGCTCACCATTCACAGCCCTTTTCTTCTTATTGCCTCTCATATCTCTTCATAATCCCTTCTCCTATTCTTTCCCCTGCCTCATACTCCACTCAAGTTCTTCTCACTAAAATCCCCACAGAGGCGGAATTCATGGCTCGACTGCTTTACAGCCCACTTTAACTCTTGGCACGCCCACCCCATTTGGGGGTGTTTTCCTAGGGTTGCTGCTATGTCTACGGCCGCTTCCTCTGACGGTACACTCGACAGGCAGGCCCCTCACCTTCCAGCACTCCGGCTGCCCTCTTACCCTCATATGCCAAGAAGAGAAGGCGGCCTTCGAGACAGGGCTACGCTTCCATGTCTCACAGTTGAAGGTAAAGTTACAGTCCTCTTAAACCTTGGTGGAGGACGATACTCCTCTCCATTTGCCTTGCTCATCTTTCTTCTGCACACCGTGTTTCCAGCCTCTTTTAAATCACCCCTTGGACCCAATGCCTGAATTCACCATTGAGCAGAGACCTCCCCCTAGACTGGACACTGGGGGCCAAGGTCCTGTCACTGCTGGCACTGTGGGTTGGCATGGCCTCCTGGCACTTAGTCATCTGATCTGGGCTTCCCACAGTTGGAAGACAGCAGGGATTGGGGTGGCAGTTGGGGAGGGGTGTGTGTGTTGGGGGATGATCAGGATTTAATTGCTGCCTAGAACACCCTCACTGGTGGTGGGATTGCTCTGAGTCTCTACACAGCTTGATCTTGTTGTGCCAGGAGACCCCGCTGGGCACCATGCTGCTCTTTGCTGCACCAGCAAAGAAAACCAGAGGGATTGGTATTTCTTCTCCTTCTTAACCCACAAGGACCTGAGCCAAGAAAGTGTGGTGGGGGGGAACAAATTTCAAAACATTTTTTTTTTCTCCCTGGGGCATTCATTTCACAAATAAATTTTTCTGCATTTCTTAACCAAGTGGCATGTGATGTCCACTTAGAGTTGCCCCTTGCTCAGTTTGAGATCTCATGCAATTCCTGACAGAGGAGAATAAGTCTACCAACCAAATGAAGAAATAGAAGAATGCTGTCTAGGGGGAGTTCTGAGCATCAGGAGAATAAAGTCTGGGACTTCCCTGGTGGTGCAGGGGTTAAGCTTCCATGCCTCCAACGCAGGGGGCATGAGCTTGATCTTTGATCAGGGAACTAAGATCTCTGGATGCCGTACATGGCCATTAAAAATAAATAAATGCAAATAAAAGAAAATAAATTTCAACATAGGAGCAAAACACTGAGAAGCTGCCTGTGCTTTGTAATTTTGTCACAACTCCCAGAAAGACAGCAAGAGGATTCCCGGCTGTACTGTCCCACATGGTCCTCAGAGTTCACCCCACACTGTCCTGGCATCCAAGAAAGGAAAACATTTTTTTTTTCCCTCACCAAATTCCTCAAACAGTGTCTTTGCCTTTGTTTCAGGATTTTAAAATCCTGGGTTGCAAGGTCAATAGATTAATAGTCCCAGCTAATGTGCTGCAAATCTGCAATTTAAAAAAAAACTATTGGTCTCCTGTGACTGGCGTCTACTAGCCTATCACTTGGTATCCTTCCCTGCTTTTTTCACTGGAGATCCAAATGTTTATTTTGAATGCTGCTCAGAAAAAGGGACAGAAGTGGAAAAAATGACTCTTACTGTCAAAAACATCAGTTGGTGCAAAAGCATCTGTAAATCTCTCTCAAAACAGGAAAGTGAAGAAAAAGTACAGGAGTGTGAGGCATCCAAATGTATCTTACGTGTAATACTGATAGAAAAAGGGATGTTCACTTCTGCTAATTGCTTGTCAAACACACTTCTCTCTCCTCCTCCCTTTTACTCTAGCTTCTTAGTTCATGTTTATACGGTATATCTGGGACCATAATCTGAGTTCTTTGAAAGTTCCAAAACATTTGTTGTCCTTATACAGGAAAGGCAGCTTGGGTGGGTCTGTAATTCTTGGGTCATGTTCTTAGGTAGGCAGAGAGTATGCAAAGCCATTAAACACAGCAGGATATGCAGAGACCAGGATATAAACCTAAAAGCCTTGTTATATGGCCTGGTTTTCATGGAAAACTGTCTGTGGGAGAAGAGATGTCTTAGTAGAGAACCAAGGTCACTGGCCTAGTGATCGGCTTTATAGCAATGCTGACTGCAGAATGGACTCGTGACTGGCCGATGTATTTTAATCGACCTCGTGAGGCATTTGCTTAACCATCCACGTCAGTCAGCCATCTTGATCCATCTTAAGAACACCTGCCACTGGTGGGGTCTCGTTATCTGAGGGAAGGTGGAGGTCAGGGGTCACAGGATGGCTCTGATGGGCTGCTGGCGGTTGGCAGACAGGACATTGCCAACTCAGCAAAGCTGGTTTTACATTGGCTCCCAAGCCTTCTGGTCCTGCTCTAACATCCACATGCTCTCCACCCCCGCCAGCCCAGCTCCTTGGAAGAGCTGACTTCACCCGCTGCGTGCACTGCTCAGGTTTCTGAAGCAGCTTTCTTCCCCACACTCTGATGCACTGTCATATTCAGAGAACATTTTCCGTTCTTGTGATGGGCCGTATCATATACTCTCTCATTTTAAAGCTCATACATTTCTGAATGTTTGACCTGGGGTTCTTGTATGTTTTTGTTGTTCAGTCTCTAAGTCATGTCTGACTGACTCTTTAGTGACCCCGTGGACTGTAGCCCGCCAGATTCCTCTGTCCATGGAATTTTCCAGGCAAGAACACTGGAGTGGATTGCCACTTCCATCTCCAGGGGATCTTCCTGACCCAGGGATCGAACCCACATGCCCTACATTGCATGTGGATTCTTTACCATTGAGCCACCAGGGAAGCCCCAGTGGTCCTGTGTACAGCCTTTGCTTGTTTCCCCACCCATTACAATTGGGGTACCCTTGTTATAGTTTCTGCCCAGTGTTTTCTTCCCATCATATCTTTAACATAATGTCCCAATTCCCAGAAGCACAGCCAACATTGAGGTGCTGATGGGACCCAGACCTGCCTAGCACAGAATCTTCAGGTATTTAACTTTACATGCTCCTGAGCTCCACCTGGGTACTGCCTCCATTACAGTTCAGCTCAGCTGGTCCCACATCGACATCATCTTCTTTGGCACCCTGTATTTTCCCTAGGTTGACAGTATCTCCTAGGCAACAAAACACGGGAGCCTCCTTAACTGCTGCATCCCTCTAGGTCTCCCACAGAAACTAAATCTCTTAACCCGATCAGTTTTTCACTTCATAACTGTTTCTCATGCTATCACGTTTTCTGTCACCTGACCAGCCCTATCCTAGCAGATACACTCTGGCAGGGAATATCGTACCAGCCCCATGATCACTTTGCCAGCCTTGGGCATTTTTCCCTCGCAAATTCATCTTTTGCAAAGGCAGCGGGGTGATCTATCCCAAATATTAAGCCGACTGTGCCATTCCACACCTCGGAGACCTTGGCTGGTTTTCCAGGACCTGCAGAGGAACCCAGAACTCCCTAACTTGGAGCAGGTGTCCCCGCGTCCGGCCCCATGCTCCCGCCAGCGCCTTCTTCTGTATTTCGTACTGGAATGGCCCCGGTGGTTTCTGAACTCACAGCCCACGCCTTGCTTTCCTGCGTTCGCTCACGCCAGTCATCTGCCTGCAAGGTTTTCTTCCTTATTCTCCTCGTTCTCTAAGAGAGGCTTCAAGTCCTATCTCCTTGGGAAGCCTACATAATTTCACCCACATCCACTCTGATAGGTGACGGGATCTCTTGCACGCGTGCGTGCTAAGTCGCTTCAGTCAAGTCTGATTCTGTGCAACCCCGTGGACTGTAACCCACCAGGCTCCTCTGTCCATGGGATTCTCCAGGCAAGAATGCTGGAGTGGACAGCTATGCCCTCCTCCAGAGGGTCTTCCCAACCCTGAATCAGAGCCTGTTATGTCTCCTACATTGACAGGCAAGTTCTCTACCGCTAGCGCCACCTGGGAAGCAACCTGAGATCTCTTAGGTTCCCATAACTTGTTCTCTCCCCTCTGCTTAAACTGACAATAAGGCTTTGGGCCGTTTTACCTCTCTCCTCCACTAGGCTTTGAGTTCCCTGAGGTCAGACTCTGTTACTTTCATCTTTGCACAACCAAGCACAGTGCCTAAGGGAGCACGCTCTCCGCTACTGATTGTTGAATGACCAACTTACTCAGTATCTCTAACTCTTAGTTTTCTTGAGTACATCAAGATGTCAGAAAGAATAGGAAAGACAGCAAAGAAGAATTTCACTGTAACAGTCTCATTTTGCCTGACCCACAGCAAGCCAAAATGCTGAGACCCCGAGGCTTACAACAAAGAGCTTGATTCCTAAGGCAGTTAAGCTAGAAGATTAGCTTATTACTTACCTCATTCTCATTACTTAGGAGAACATTCCTCCAATCCACCTTGTGGAAGGTAAGGGGCTGCGGGTATTTACAGATAAATAATAAAGGAGCAGGGCAGTCTCAGATGTGGACAGCTTGGGGAACGTGGGGAGCATGGGGAAGTGTGATGGCAAAATGGTGTGGTGATCCTTGTTCTATGCAGGCGTAACTGGGCCACGGGCCTCTCCACGTTCTTAGGGAGGAGTTTTCGGCCCTCTGATTGCAAAAACCTGACCTTCACGCATGCCGGGTTGGAGAGTCTGTGATCTTATCCAGTCTGAACCAGCTCAGCCTGAACTAGATGCAGCTGACTCCAAGTTCTTAGAAAACACTTGGGAAAAACACACCGTTTGAAGGGCATGAGAGTCTTAAAAACGACCTTGATTACTCAGGTGAAATGGATTTGACTAATAATTACCTGTGGTTTCAAGAACGCATCATTTATATTTGTTACACCTGACTGTAAGTGTAATTGCTTAAGAGAAAGAGAAGTGAGGGGGTAACACAAGATTGAAAGCAGGAGGAAAGGGGACGTCAGAGGATGAGATGGCTGCATGGCATCACCGACTGGATGGGCATGAGTTTGAGCGAGCTCCAGGAGTTGGTGATGGACAGGGAAGCCTGGCGTGCTGCAGTCCTTGGGGTCGCAGAGTCAGACACGACTGAGTAGCTGAACTGAACACAAGATGGGGGGGGATTGAAGGTAGCAGGGATGGGAGATGGGCAGGAGAAAGGTCAGGTAAAAGCACTATGAGGACCTGACATTTAAGTGAGGGCTTGAGGAAGGGAGCAAGAGGTCTGGCTAATAAAAACAGGCTCTGGAGCAACATCTAATAGGGTCTTCTTTTGTTTATAATAAAAGAAACAGCATGACAGACATAGTTTAAAAAAAAAAAAACCAACAAAACCCACTGCTCCTTCCAGCAATGGTCATGTATCAGCCAGTGAAGTATTGGGTTCTTGTCTAGGGCAGCCAATTTAGAGAGGGAATTACCATGGGAGGGGACAGAAAAATGATAGCAAAGTGCCCTAGAAAGAGATTCATCCTCTTAGATGGAAGGATGTCCCTACCACTCATTATGAGGTAGGGAACAAGCTCACTCACGTCAGGCCATAAGCCAGTCCTGCTTGCTCTCTGGATGGTGTCAGTGACTCAGTACCTTGGAATTAGCAAGGAGCCACCACCCGTCAAAAGAACAAAACGAGATTCTCTCCAGGTAACCTGTACAGTCCTCTCCCAGCCCATGGACCCCGAGGCCCTCAGCTCCTCTGGCTTAGTTCTGTTAAGGAGAAGTTTTCCAAAAGCAGAAGTCGGTGGAAATGATGGGAAATTGTATCCCAAGCAAGGAATATCAGGGGCTTGAAACTGGAAGAATGTAGGTAACAAGCCTACATTCTGTGGAGCATAAGAATAATGGGAGATGCAACTGAAATGTTAAGTGAACTGGTATGATATTTGAACTCTGGGTTTTTCCTCTGATGCTAAGTGTGGGTAAAAGCTGTCTGGGTAAAAGGCCAGAAAGACATGGCTACCGTCGCCAATAAGACAATCTATGCCACAGTACCTGCTGGCCCAGCGCAGCTATCGCGTGCCCCTCAGTGTGTTAGCCACTGTGGTCCCTGCAGCTACTGCTGGAGGTGCCCTGTGTGGACATCTTTCCATCTTTAGCATCTCATTCCTGCTTGAGCGGGTGCCTTTGATGGTTCAAAGCCTTGGATGTGTGACAAGCTTTCTGCCAAGGGAGCCTGGCAAAACAAACATTGCCCATTTTCAGCGTTTACTTTGCTTCTCAGAGAGCTTATCCGGTGGGGGTTTCCCCAAACACAGATGGAACTAGGCAGCTTAAATTTTTTTTTAAAGACGAATTCCAACATACTATTATTTAAATCAAACTTTTCAGTTGTTGTAATTATTCATTTCCTTACTAAAGGTTAGAATTGGAAGTAATACATATCAATTACACATTAACTCAATATTACAAGCTAATTTTAGTTTTACATTCAAAGCAATTGCTAACCTCAGAATGGGGTTTTTTTTTTTCCCCTACAAATTTTCACTTAAAAATCAGTTTGGAGCTCTTATTTTCCCCAAAGAAATAGTGTTTTTCACATATAGTTTTCTGGGTCAGGAAATAGACTTCAGTTTAACTCCGCATGTATCAAGGGTAATAGAAAGAGGGAGGGATGTTCTCTTACATGTTCCTTGTTTTTTCAAACGCATGCTTCCTTCTCTTTTGCAATAGCTTCTGAATGCATTTTATGCAAAATAACGGGGGCTAGAATCTCCAAGTTCATTGCATGTTCCAAAATACTTGTCTTTATACAGAAAGACAGCTTAGCAGGGTCTGTAATTCTTGGGTCATACTTTTTTTATTTGAGGACTTTAGGGCAGAACTCCATGTTCTAACCCTGTAGCAAATTTTGAGACCAGTCTAATTCTTTTTCTCGCAACATTTTTACTTGCATGTTAAAAAATTCTTTATCTCTGAGGTCCAGTAATATTACCAGTTGTTTATCTAGTGTCAGCTACCTCAGCTTTCTTCCTTCACTCTCAAATTGCCTTCCACGTTTTCCTCCTCCTCCTCTTCAGAAGGAAAAGCGAAGCTAAGTTGTGGGTATCCAGCCCCATCCCTTTGCACCTCCTCTTGGACCTTGTTCGTTTAGTTACTCTCATCTGACTTGTCCATTTCCTCATCTCTGTGGGGGCCCCTTTCTCCTGAGTCATCAGACTGTCTTCTCCACATAATTAAAAATGATGTTTGCTCTGACCTCGATAAACCTGCAAGCTTCAGCCTTTCCCTCTCCCTTTGCATCACCACCAAACTCATTCGAAGAAAAATGTACAATTGTTATCTAAATAATGAGACCTTGCAACTCATTTATCCAATCCATAAATGACGAACATATGAAGAAGGAAAAAACCCAATATGTTGCAGCGGAAGGGCTATTTTGCTTCAAAAGCATCCTTCAGCATTTACATTTGTAAAACCTGTTGGAGGACATGTAAGGTAACTAAAAAAATAGCCAGCTAAATTAAGGCCGCCAAATACCTTACATTCTACTTTTACACCTTTCTCCCCTGCCTGACTGAAAATTCCTTCATTAAACTGGAGGTTCCTTAAATTTCAGGATTCCCCAAGCGCCTAACACCCTGCTCTCTCTACGTGGGTAGGATTTTGTGTCTGAATTGTTACAGATATTTATTCAAACTTCAGACTTACCCCAGAACTCTCTGTGGCCAATCCACTTCAGTTATCTTGAAGTTAGCTGATCTACTAGGTGAAGAATAAACAATGAGCATATGAAGATGGAAGAAAGCAATATATTGCAGAAAAAGCCCTGCTTTGCTACAAAAACATCCTCCTGTAAATTGCACTTGTAAAATCTGTTGGGGAGTATGGACGATAAATGAAAAAATAAGCACTTACTTGGAGTTCTCCAACTCCGTTCCGCCCCATCCCCACTTGCTTTAACACTTTCCTCCTCCAGGGCAAGTCGGCTCCCAGGGCTTCTGTTGTTACCTTGTTCCAGGCAGAGGTGACTCCCAGAGTCCTCCCTCTGACCTTTCACACAAGACCTTCTCTATTTTCCGGTCTGATAGCCTTATCTGGGGGTCCTCAATTTCAAAATGTCAAGATTTCAACCTCAAACTCATACAAAACCAGTTTCTCTACCTTCCTGTGTTTTTTTTTTTTTTTAATACTTTTTAAGTGAAATATAGCTGAATCCCCATGTTGTGTTGAGGACTGCTGTACAGGAAAGTGACTCAATTATACATACATATCTCTACCTATATATGTGTATATTATTTTTCTTTATTTGGGGGCTTCCCAGGTGGCACAGTGGTAAACAACCCACCCGCCAGTGCAGGAGAGGAAGGAGATGCAGGTTCGACCCCTGGCTCAGGAAGATTCTCTGGAACAGGAAATGGCAAGCCACTCCAGTGTTCTTGCTTGGAAAATACCATGGACAGAGGAGCCTGGTGGGCTGCAGCCCCTGAGGTCTCAAAGGGTTGGACACGACTGAGCATGCACGTCCTATATCTCTATCCACTCATCTGTTGTCTCTCTCCCTCTTGACGCCTCTATTTTCATGACCATTTTTACTGGCCTCATGATTACTCAAGCCCCCGCCTTCTTCCAGCATGTCTCTCAATACAGTCACTTGCCAGGTTATTTTCTTCCACTTTTGTGATAGCCCTCAAATCACTTTCCTCCCACCTACTCTCATAGACATCGTGAGGCTTTAGGTCCTTGTTTCTCCTTGGCTTAGGTATTAAAGCAGCATCTCCTGCCAATCCATCTTCCCAACATTGTATATACATTGCTGTCAGAATAATCTTCTCAAAAACACTGTGGCTCTCTATTACCACCAAATGAAAAAGAGAAAAGAAGCAGAAAACAAAAGCAACAACAAAAATGAAATCTTTCTCTGGTTTCTAAGGGATTCTGCAATATAATATTATTTTATTCTATCTATCATACACTCTAAACCAAACTATATTCAGTGTTCCTGCTCCTCCTCTGAGCAAGGGTCTGTGTCAGGAATGCATTCTATAGAGTGTGTAGAGAGAAAATACTCTTCAGTGCTCAAAACTAACATCACCTCCTTATCAAAACCTTTCTTGATCTCCTCAGCTGGATGTGTGAGTTTTTCCTCTGAGCTATCTTAGAACATTATCAAGACTCTTCTTGTGACATTTATCTGTTCAAAATATATTCTGGTAATGAAAAGAACTGTGGTATCTCCCACAGGGGGCTGGTATTACTGAACCCAGGAGTCACATCTGATGTATGCCTACATCGGCCATGATACTTCTCCCTGAGTACCTGTATGTGTCTGATAGAACCAAAGTGAGAAAACATATATCTCTCTTCAAACCATTGTTTTTAAAGAAGCAAAAATACTACATAATCCAGGTCATTTTAAAAAAGATTGTTACCTAGTATTTTAAAGAGATTGTTCTAAACAGTTTCCTTTGAGAGTTACACTTGGACTATTTAAGGACATTTTTTGTTTGTTTCTGTCTTCTCTGCTTGAACTGTGAAATCAAAGACAGGTGGAATGGAGGAAGCCAAAGCAAGCTAACTCAGCCAAACCTGGCAGCTGTCTGTCACTGGAGCTTGTTGCCTTGAAAGACGAAGCTGTTTTTCCGCATTGCATCAGAAAAAAAGCAATGCAAACACACTTGATGGGAGGGCTATCCCAGACAGATGAAATTACTAGAGGGGATGTTTTTCCTTTGCGTCCTTTCCTGATGGTCCTAAGAATAATGAGGTAATTTGAAAAGAGGATGAAGGAGAAATTACATTTCTGTAATTATCTGAAAATAAAATATTTTAGAAATGTCTAGTCAGACAATAAGGATAGTAATGAAATTCATTAATATTCAGTTATCCCAGGCACAAGACATACTTCTCAAATTTCCAGAAAAGAACAAACCTCAGCTTTCATTTTAGTAAGGTTAGAGTACAATTTGGACAAACCAACATTTTCCCAAGAAACACAATAAAGTTCTAAATGTCTCTCTTTGTTGTTCAGTGTTCAGTTGCGACCCTGTGGACTGCAGCACACCAGGCTTCCCTGCCCTTCATTGTCTCCCAGAGTTTGCTCAAATGCCTTGTCCATTGCGTCAGTGATGCCATCCAACCATCTCATCCTCTGTCAACCCCTTTTCCTCCTGCCCTCAATCTTTCCCAGCATCAGGGTCTTTTCCAATGAGTTAGCTCTTCTCATCAGATGGCAAAAATACTGGATCTTCAGCTTCAATATCATCCTTCCAATGAATATTCAGGGTTGATTTGCTTTAGGGTTGTCTCTCTAGAATATAATTTTTATGTACAATCTTTTAGATTGTTTCTCAAGTAAATATAGGTGATTTGTACTCTTAGACGTGGGCTTCTAACATAAATTGGGTTAAAACTCCATTGAAAAGAATTTACTTGTTTTTGGACACACTTTAGTTTTATAACATGTAGAACATTTTTGAACATTTCAACTTTTTGAAAAAATTGAAAGAATTTTTCAACAAATGCTGATATGCATCAAGATTCTACCATTAACTTACTATATTCACTTTATCACCTATCTATTCTTCTGAAAAATGGATCCTTGGAAGAAGAGCTGTGACAAACTTAGCATATTAAAAAGCAGAGACTTATTTTGCCAACAAGTGTCCATATAGTCAAAGCTATGATTTTTCCAGTATTCATGTATGGATGTGAGAGTTGGACCATAAAGAAGGCTGAATGCCAAAGAATTGATGCTTTTGGAGAAGACTCTTGAGAGTCCCTTGGTCTGCAAGGAGATCCAACCAGTCCATCCTAAAGGAAATCAGTCATGAATATTCATTGGAAGGACTGATGCTGAAGCTGAAACTCCAATACTTTGGTCACCTGATATGAAATGCTGACTCATTAGAAAAGACCCTGATGCTGGGAAAGATTGAAGGAAGGAGGAGAAGGGGATGACAGAGGATGAGATAGTTGGATTGCATCACTGTTTCAATGGACATGAGTTTGAGCAAGGTCTAGGAGATGGTGAAGGACAGGGAAGCCTGATGTGCTACAGTTCATGGGGTCACAAAGAGTCGGACACAACTGAGCAACTGAACAACAATCCATTCTTCTAACCTTCTAGAATACCCAACCCCACAGAAAGCTCCTTCGTGCCTTTTCTTGTGCATCCCACCCCCTCTCCACAAAGGCAGACTTTAGAGTTTCACCCACCTTAGATTTAAAATTCACATTTAAATGTCTCTTAAGGACTTCTTGACTGCTTATATCATCTTGAAGTAGTTAGAAATTCACATGAGCCCTTTAATTTTAAAGTTAATATGTATAATGAATATTCTGCTTTCTAGACAAAAAAAAAATCAGAGCCTACATTCCATGAAGAATCATATCTTTAGATAGAACATGTCTGGGTGGCATTTAGCATCATCATTTTGGGTGAGTTCATCTCTTTAGAGGTCAGGTCTTCATTTGTAAAGGGGAGTTATAAATACCAACTCTACACTCACCTCAGAATTGTTGTGAAGGTGAGAAGAAGCAGTTAAAAATTTCCATAGGGATGCACAATATTCTTACCTGTGTAATCAGGCGGGCTGTACTTTGCAGGTGCAGCCTTGGAAATTCATACTTTTCTAAATAAACATTATAAGCCTCATTTCTGGGAAAATTTGGTAGAATCCCATAATTGGCTCAGTGTGCAATAGTTCCATTTTTCTCATTAAAGACATTCAAATTCTCACACTGACAAAGCAAATCACTTTTTCAGCAGCAGCCTTTAATAATAATATGCTTATTTTTAGTGCACTCTACTAATCAAATCAATTTTATTTTTTATTATTAATTAGATTGGGATTTAAGAATAAAAGAACATTAAGGCCTTTTCCCTATATCTTAGTTATAGGCCATTTTTGAATTCTTGCATCAGTGGCAACAAAAAGAATTGACCTCTGATATTTGTGATTCAAAGCAATTTCCACCCTGCTAAATTATTCTGGGTGTCAAGCACATAAAATATTTCAGATAAAAGTTGTTAGAAAATGAGTAATATAGCCATTTTGTGTAAATATCTAAATAAATAGCTTTGATGAATTTTTTATTTCTCAAGTGAATATTCTGTTGGTGGTACATATCTGTGTATAATTATGAATTCTACAGCAGTGACTTCAATCTTGAGTTCTTCAGTATGAAAGTTAAATTAACTTGGATTAAAACTTAATGAATTTTACTGTTTGAAGATCATAGTGTTCATTAAGATGGAGAAAACTGAAAACAACCTAAATATCCAGCCATGGAGGAGGATGAAGTAATTTATGGCATATCACACAATAGGATATTCTGTTGCCAGCACATTCAGAGTTACCAGCCTATGTGTGATTTTCTTACAAGTTAGCATAGAAAAAGAGGGGATATGCATCATAATATTAATACTGGTTTAGGGCAGGATGATGGTATTATTGTGTATTAAGATATTTGATGATCAAGTTTCTTTCTTAAACTAGAAACAGAAACAGACTTTATTTCTTTGGGCTCCAAAAGCACTGCACATGGTGACTGCAGCCATGAAATTAAAGGATACCTGCTCCTTGGAAGAAGAGTTATGACCAACCTAGACAGCGTATTAAAAGCAGAGTCATTACTTTGCCAACAAAGGTCTGTCTAGTCAAAGCTATGCTTTTTTCCAGCAGTCATGTATGAATGTGAAAGTTGGATTATAAATAAAGCTGAGCGCTGAAGAATTGATGCTTTTGAACTGTGGTGTTGGAGAAGACTCTTGAGAGTCCCTTGGACTGCAAGGAAATCCAACAAGTCTATCCTAAAGGAAATCAGTCCTGAATGTTCATTGGAAGGACTGGTGTTGAAGCTAAAACTTCAATACTTTGGCCACATGATGCTAAGAGCTGACTCACTTGAAAAGACCCTGATGCTGGGAAAGATTGAAGGCAGGAGGAGAAGGGGATGAAAGAGGATGAGATGACTGGATGGCATCACTGACTCAATGGACATGAGTTTGAGTAAACTCCGGGAGTTGGTGATGGACAGGGAGGCCTGGCGTGCTGCAGTCCATGGGGTCACAAAGAGTCAGACATGACTGAGCTACTGAACTGAAGATATTGGATGACCAAATTTCTTTCTTAAACTACTTTTATTTATTTCTCTCAAGTTAACTACAATGCTTGCAATAAACTATGCTTTGTACTAGAAATATTCCAGTATTTTTTTCTTAAAGTATGAGCTCTTATTTAAAAATACAAACATTATAGACATGCATAACTTAGAAAATTAAAAATCTTATAATCTGGTATTTCAGAGACAATGGCTATATATATATATATTTTTTTCATACACACACACACACAGACATCACATCACATAAAGGTTAAGAGTATCAAATTAGTCATACCTGGGTTTGATTCCAACTATGCTGTGTGGTCTTAGGAAAATTACGTAATCACTTTAGGCCTTATTTTTTTCATGTGTGAAATAAGGACAATGATAGTAAGACATTTCATAAAGTGCCTAACATTTAACAAAAATCAGTTTGCATATACATATATACATTTTAAAAATAGATGGAATGTTTTAAATGCTGTTTTTTTAAAATCTTATTTTCCTATACAGTATATTTTGGACAACCAGTTCAGTTCAGTTGCTCAGTCATGTCTGACTCTTTGTGACCCCATGGCCTGCAGCACACCAGGCTTTCCTGTCCACCACTATCTCCCGGAGCTTGCTCAAACTCATGTCCATTGATTCGGTGATGCCATCCAACCATCTCGTCCTCTGTTGTTCCTTTCTCCTCCTGACTTCAATCTTTTCCAGCATCAGGGTCTTTTCCAATGAGTCTGCTCTTTGCATCAGGTGGCCAAAGTATTGGAACTTCAGCTAGAGATAGAGGAGAAGATAAAATCAAATAGAAAAGCAAGATCAGGTCAGGGAGAGAGAGGAACGGTGAACAGGAATCAAAAGACTTAACGTAAATCCTAGTTTTACCTTTAACTAGCGTTGGCCTTGGGCTGATCTCAATTTTCTTTCAGCTTTAAGATCCTGTAATTTATTCTCTATTGGGTTAAAAACATAGGATTCATGTATTTATAAATACTTGTTCAGTTGTTATTTTTAAATGTGCCTGGCACTTCTTGGAAATCCCCACCCTGAAGAGGTAACAAAGAACTTTCAAGTAAGGTGGCCTTTAGTTTCCAATTCCTCATGTAAATATTACAGTCTTTAGACATCCTAACTAGAGCCGGCTGTCTGCATCTCTGAATTGGAACTTCGTATGTTCTGGAGGATGGATTTGTCCAGGACATGGTTTGTAGCAAGGAGTTTGGGTTAGTTCTTGCTCTAAGTCGCCTTCTTTTCAGCCCCTCATTTCTCCTCTGGAATGTGGATCTTTTCCATTTAACCTTCTATGATTCTCTAACCTCCATTTGGTTTCACATTTGATCAGTCAGCAGAGAAAATCAGGAACATAGCATTCTCCAGGTCAGTGATTCTCAAGCTTTAATGCATCTAAAAATTGCCTGAGATCTTTGGAACAGCAGGTCTGAGGTGGGACTCACACCTCTGCATTTCTAATAAGCTTCAGGCAAGAACTAGGCTGCTGTCTCACAAACCACAGTTTAAGTAACAAGGAGCTAAGTCAGTCTAGAAAAGAAGTGAGAACAAGGTGTTCCTTAAGCAGAATAGCCTACCAGGGCATTCTTGCCACAGCTGATCAAATTCAACTAACTGAGCAGCAACAGGGCAAAAATATAATCAGTTCCTTTCTTGTCTTTCACCTTGCCCTGGAGCATTTTTCCCTCTCCCAGGCAAAATGACTCAATACTCAAAGGCTCCTGCTGCCTTAAATCTCAAGGTGGGCAATCAAGAATGAGGTTTTAAGCAATCAGCATTAGAGAGAAAAAATAGAGGAAAAAAATGAAACACCCACACAGTGAAAACAGAGAAATCAGGAAATCACTCTGACGGACCAAAAAAAAAAAAATGTATCTTTTGCTTCTACAATCCCCAAATTTTAATTTTTTAAATTTCTCCCCAATTTTAGTTAAATTAATAACATGCTTATCATTAATAATTTGACCAGCAATGAAATGATAACACAAAAATTACCTAAAATCCTTATTTTAACATATAACTACTGCTTATATATTGGAAAATTTACTTCTATGTCAGTGTGACTGTGCACACACATACCTTGTTTAACTTTACATAATTAAATACATTTTTCATGTTGATTTACAAATTGTCTATTTTTACAAAATAAGTTTATCTATTAATGTCTTACTGCTAGTGCTTTATTGAATAAATTTGAAATATAACAGTATAACATTGGGTAAATTTAAGCTGAACACATATTACTTTGATATTTATATATTATAATTACTGATGTAGCAATATTTATCATATTACATAATTATAGTACAATATTATTATCTGTATTCATTAGAGTGTGCATTAGACCTCTACAGCTTATTCACCACACATTTAAAGTTTGTACCCCTAAATACTACCACTTTTACCACTGTCCCCCACCACTCACCATCCGCTTGTAATCACCATTTTACTCTGTTTTTTACAGGTTTAACTTTTTGATATTCCACATGTGAGTGATATCACACAGTACTTGTCTTTCTCTGTCTGAATGATCCTGTTTAGCAACACGTGCACAAGCTTCATCTGTGATGTGGCAAATGGAGGAATATCTTCCTTCCTCAAGGCTGAATGATACTCCAGTGTGTATACACTCCATGTCTTTTTTATCCATTGATTCACTGAGAGATTTGGGTGGCTTCACATTTTGTTTATTGTGAGTAATATTGTGATAAACATAGGTGTGTATATATCTCATCGAAATCCTGTTTCCATTTGCTTTGCGTGTATATATATATATATATACACATATATATTCTCAGAAGTGGAATTGCTGTATAGTATGGTAGGCCTAGTTTTATATTTTGAGGAACCTTCACATTGTTTTCCATAGTGATTGGGCCAACTTACATTGCCAACGACAATGTATAAGGGTGTATGTTTGAACATGTCCTCAACAAGGACCTGTTGTCTCTCGTCTTCTTGGTATTAGTCATCCCAGTAGTCAGCAGTGGTACTTTAAATCAGTTCAGCTCAGTTTGGTTCAGCCACTCAGTCATGTCTGACTCTTTGCGACCTCATGGACTGTAGCACGCCAGACTTCCCTGTCCATCACCAATTCCCGGAGCTTGCTCAAACTTATGTTCATCGAGTCGGTGATGATATCCAACCGTCTCACGCTCTGTTGTCCCCTTCTTCTCCTGCCTTCAATCTTTCTTTAAATAGCTGCTTTAAATAGTTGTTTAGTACTTTGAATTGCTGTTTTAAAATTCCTAGTATTGGTACAAGAGAAGCATTTTTTTTAATTAGGAAATATTTTAAAAGAATATTTTATTAATGTTATAACCTTACTGATTGCATATGTTCAAACAATATTGATCAACATAGATCAGGGAGCAAACTATCACCCCAAATTTGACTATCTGGAGTACCTTCTCTAATATTAGGTGAGCAGCATTCCTGAGCATTTTTGTATGTGTATATACACAGTCTAACACATAGCCAAATACAAAAATTATTTTTATAAAAATGAGATTATAGTACGTATACTATTTTAGTTAAAATCTTTCAAGTTGAATTATAGTATGATAGGGGTGAAACAAACTGAAGTCAAAGTTTATGGAACCAATTCTATAAACTCTGATTTCACAACCCATTGCAGTATTCTTGCCTGGGAAATCCCATGAACAGAGGAGCCTGGTGGGGAACAGTCCATGGGGTCAAAAAAGAGTTGGACTTAACTTGGCGACTAAACAACAATCCAGGATGTACTACTTAACTTTCTATAGGAACTTGGGCAAGTTACATAATATCTCTGTGTCTCAGATTTCTGATCTGTAAAACAAGACTTATAGTCCCCAAATCACATGATGTTATCAGGATAAAAAGAGATAATATAAATAAAACATTTAGAATAATTCCTAGAATATAATGATTTATAAATGTCAGTTATTTTTGTATTAGCTCAACTATATAGATTTATTTTATGAAAAACTAGTTATGAAAAATATCAGAGATAGTAATCATGTTTTTGGGTTAGGTCCATTTTTGAAAAAGAAATTCATAGTTTTTCCCATGAAAGGTGGAGAAATGTATCATATTTTTCTCCCTCCTTCCAATCACACATTCTGACCTCCATTTTATTATATTTATTTAGCTAATAGTTTTAGCATCTGGATTCTGTTCTTCACCCATAACTCTAATAGTTGTCTCTCTTTCTGAGAACTTTATTTTGATTCATCTTCTGAATGCATGAATTTCACGTTGTACTTTGCTTTCAGCAAAGTCCTATAGGTCCACTGCCCCTTTATGAAAGTGAGAATGTTAGCTGCTCAGTCATCTCCAACTCTTTGCCACCCCATGGACTGTAGCCCGCCAGGCTCCTCTGTCCATGGAATTCTCTAGGCGAGAATATTGGAGTGGGTAGCCATTCCCTTTTCTAGGGGAATCTTGCCGACCCAGGGATCAAACCTCGTTCTCCTGCTTTGTAGGTGGATTCTATACTTTCTGAAAGAATGCCTGTCTCTTAGTTTAATTCTTGAGCAAAAATGTAGGCTGAGTATTATATTCTTCAGTAATACTTTTCCTCTGATTTTTTAAAAAAATTAATAATTTAAAATAATTGTTTATTTAGGCTGTGGTGAGTCTTTGTTGCTTTGCTCGGGCTTTCTCTAGTTGTGGCAAGTGGGGGCTACTGTTCCTTATGGTGTTCAGGCTTCTCCTTGTGGTGACCTCTCGTGTTGCGGCGTGCAGGATCTAGGGTGCACGGGCTTCAGTAGTTGGGGCTTGTGGGGTCAGTAGTTGGGGCTTGCAGGCTCTAGAGCACAGGCTCAGTAGTTGTGGTGCACAGCCTTGGTTGCTATGCGGCATGTGGGACCTTCCCGGATCAGGGATCAAACCCGTGTCCCCTGCATTGGCAGGCAGATTCTTATCTACTGTGCCACCAGAGAAGTCCTCTGATTTTTATAAATGTTTTTATATTATCCCCTGGGATTTAATAGCAGTGATGCCAACAGCTTCCATCTTCCTAGACAGATTTTATGTTTTAAACATATATACTTTTTCTTGAATCCATTGTTACTGGATGTTCCTATTACCTGCAGACAAAACTGTCCTATACAAGGGTAAATCAGTTTATCTATCCACCAGCATTTTATGAGCACCCATTTCCCCACACTATTGCTGACACCAAATATTTTCAGTCTTTTAAAAATTTTTTCAATCTAGAGGACAAAATTGGTATCTCATTGTTTTAAATTTTATTTTTCATTGTTGATGAGGTTGATCCACTTTGCATATACTCATATCATTTTTTGTCTTTGACTTGATGATTGATATCTATTCAAACTCCAGGAGATAGTGAAGGACAGGGAAGCCTGCATGCTGCAGTCCATGGGGTTGCAAAGAGTTGGCCGTGACTGAGCGACTAAATAGCAAGAACCATCAATTACATATTTTAAACTGGGTTGTCTTTAGGGCCTAGCAAACACTAGGATTTTTAGGAGCAGACAATGTTGGTTCTTTTTCTCTTTTTGTATTTCTTATGGCTGTAGCAAGCATATGGTAATTTCGGTGTTCATTAACACCTTTACCAGACAGTAGATTGAAGGAAGAAGAGAGATGAACTCCAGTCCATCCATCTGTGGTCTTGTCGCACGAATCTCACCACCCTCGCATGCATTGCTAGAGAACTTTTTGAATTCATAGTGCAAAGTAGAATTGCTTCTCAAATGGTTCTGAAAAATGGTTCTTATGCAATCTGAGTGTAATGCTCAAGTGAAAAGAGTAGAGACCAAAGGTAAAATAACATCCCTCACATCGAGTAAACTCAGTGCATGTGTGTGCTTGTTATAGCTACGGGCGTGTTTGAAAACAATACGTATTTAAAATTTTTGCTGCTTGCTAGTACTATGTACAGTGGATAATACGTTTGATGCTAATGAATATATACAGGCTTTGTTATCCAGTTGCTAAGTTGTGTCCAACTCTTTGTGACCCCCTGGACTGTAGCCCACCAGGCTCCTCTGCCCTCCACTATGCCCCAGAGGTTGATCACATTCATGCCCACTGAGGCAGTGATGCTATCTAACCACCTCATCCTCTGCCACCCTCTTCTGTTTTTGCCGTCAGTCTTTCCTAGCCTCAGGGTCTTTTCCAATGAGTTGGCTCTTGGCATCAAGTGGCCAAAGTATTGAAGCTTCAGCTTCAGCGTCAGTCCTTCTAATGAATATGCAGAATTGATTTATTTTAGTATTGACTGGTTTGATTTCTTTGCAGTCCAAGGGACTCTCAAGAGTCTTCTCCAGCACCACAGTTTGAAAGCAATAATTCTTTGGCACTCAGCCTTCTTTATGGACCAACTCTCACAAAGTAATAAATATGGTTCTTTGTATTCTAAATTTCCTGTTTATAGTCTAATTTCCTTATTCATGGCCTCTTTCCCCTCCAGCCTTAGTGAGAACTAGTTAATTAAATTTTCAGAGCAAAAAGATACACCTCTTTTCTTCAAGCTGTTATATCTTTTTATTTTTATTATGTTGAACCAGGGGAGGATGGGGAAGGCACTCAGTACTTCAGAGTCTGGGAGGCTGGGAGGCTGTCTTTTTTTATAGAAAAAACAAAAAAAGTGAAGTTTTATTCTTTTTTAATTTTGGTATTTAAATTTGTGATAAAGATGGCTATTCATAGGCTATTTTGGCTTTAGAAACTGTGAATTTTTCTATTATGTAAGTTTTCAAGTATCTACCGAGTTCTTGCAAGGTTTCTATAGAATCACAGCACTGCAGAGCTGGAAGGGGTTTTTACAGTCCCTTAGAAAAATTCATTACCCATTGTAAGAACCCTTTATGTGTACATACTAAGTCTCTTCAGTCGACTCTGGACTGTAACCCGCCAGGTTCCTCTGTCCATGGGAATCTCCAGGCATGAATATTGGAATGAGTTGCCATTTCCTTCTCCAGGGGATCTTCGCAGCCCAGAGATTGAACCCTTGTCTCTTGCGTTTCCTGCATTGGCAGGTGGGTTCTTTACCACTAGCGCCACCTGGGAAACCCTATGAACCCTTCATAAAACATCACTATCAGGTGATGATCTGACTTTGGCTTAAACACTTGCAGTGACAGGAGCTCACTTCAGCTAAAAGCAGATGGCTTCACCATCTCACGCCGGTCAGAATGGCTGCTATCAAAAAGTCTACAAGCAATAAATGCTGGAGAGGGTGTGGAGAAAAGGGAACCCCCTTACACTGTTGGTGGGAATGCAAACTAGTATAGCCACTATGGAGAACAGCGTGGAGATTCTGTAAAAAACTGCAAATAGAACTGCCATACGACCCAGCAATCCCACTGCTGGGCATACACACTGAGGAAACCAGAACTGAAAGAGACACGTGTACCCCAATGTTCATCACAGCATATTTTACAATAGCTAGGACGTGGAAGCAACCTAGATGTCCACTGGCAGATGAATGGATAAGAAAGTTGTGGTGCATATACACAATGGAATATTACTCAGCTATTTAAAAGAGCACATTTGAATCAGTTCTAATGAGGTGGATGAAATTGGAGCCTATTATACAGGGTGAAGTAAGCCAGAAAGAAAAACACTGATACAGTATATTAATGCATGTATATGGAATTTAGAAAGATGGTAACGATGACCCTACATGTGAGACAGCAAAAGAGACACAGATATAAAGAACAGACTTTTGGATTCTGGCAGAAGGTGAGGGTGGGATAATTTGAGAGAATAGCATTGAAACATGTATACTACCATGTGTGAAATAAATGACCAGTCCAAGTTTGATGCATGAAACAGGGCACTCAAAATCGGTGCACCGGAACAACCCGGAAGGGTGAGATGGGGAGGGGGTTGGGAGGGGGTTTCGGGATGGGGGACACATGTATACCTGTGGCTGATCCATGTCAATATATGGCAAAACCCACCACAGTATTGTAAAGTAATTAGCCTCCAGGTAAAATAAATTAATTAAAAAAATAAAAGCAGGCAATTTCATAAAATGAACAAACATTTTAGCAATTATAGCAATTTATTTTATTTTACATTGTATTTATTTTATTTATTTTACATTATAGCAATTTATTTTTTCCTTCCAGTAATATTCCTTGTTTGATCCTAATATTACCCTCTGGAGCAACTAATCTGTTCACTCTTTGAACATGTTGCTGCTGTTCAGTCACTAAGACGTGTCCAACTCTTTGTGGCCTCATGGATCCTAGCCCGCCAAGCTCCTTTGTCCATGGGATTTCTCAAACACAGATGCTGGAGTGGGTTGCTGTGCCATCCTCCAGGGGACCTTCCTGACCCAGGGATTGAACCCGTGACTCCTAAATTGCAGGCATATTCTTTACTGCTGAGCCACCAGGGAAGCCCCCTTCCGACATGACAGATGGTCAAAGTTTTGAAGCTCGTTATAGCGTATCCATTCAGTCTTCCATTTCCCAGGTTAATTGCTACAAGCTTATAGTATTAGTCCTCATGAGCTCTGGCTTCCAGATTGTGCTATTCTGGCAATGATACTTTATATACACTTCTGTTATTAATGTCCTCATATAGAGAACTATCCTATTGAGACCCATGCCCCCACACACGACCTAAAGAGCACAAAATCTTGAAATACTAGGACCTTGTCTAGAATCCTGGTGGTTAGAGATGGAAGATGGAAGTAGCTGTAGAGAATGATTAACGACCTAATGTTCCAAAGGAAGACATTGAGATCCAGAGAAATTATATGACTTCTCAAAGGGTCATCAAAAGTTAAGTGGCAGAATCAAAGTGACAATCCGATGACGGGAAGTGCAAAATTAAGCCTAGAGATCCCAATGGTAAGTGCATTCCTTTGTTTTTAAATTGAAGTATAGTTGATTTGGGCTTCCCGGGTGGCGCTAGTAGTAAAGAGCCTGCCTGCCAATGCAGGAGACTTTAGAAATGCAGGTTCGATCCCTGGGTTGGGGAGATCCCCTGGAGAAGGGAATGGCTACCCACTCCAGTATTCTTGCCTGGAGAACACCATGGACAGAGGAGCCTGGTGGGCTACAGTCCAAAGGGCTGCAAAGAGTTGGGCACGACTGAGGCAACTTAGCACAGCACATAGTTGGTTTACAATGTTTGTTGGTTTTAGGTGTACAGCAAAGTAATTCAAATATTTATGTGCATACATATACATATTCTTTTTCAAATTCTTTTCCTTTATAGATTGTGCCTCTATAAATTCTGCTCAAGTTCCATGTCCTTTTTTCTTTTTCTTTTAATATTTTTATCAGATACATACCAGCTCTTTATCACTTAACATCACTTTGGGTAAATCATATTTGTTGTATTTTTCCCAAGAATTTTTTCTGATATTTTGGGTATTCAAACATTTAAATTTTGTATAGTCTTTCCACTTGAATTCTGTTTTTCAAAGTGTCAGCAGCCAAACAATAGAGGAGTCAGAAATATTCTTATATTAAACCCAGGTAGAAGGAGACACTTTCACTTGCCTCAGGCTTGCAGTGACAAATAGTTCAGTCACCTTTTGAATAAGATATGAGTGAGAGTTTTTAAAAGAGAAATGTGGAAAAGAAAAGATGTTAAATGGTGTTTTGGCATAAGGCACTCCTTATAAATGAGAAATATAGATAAGGAGGTGGGAGGCTAAGGTTGGAGCATACCTGCTTAAGATCAGATGCTTGAAAACTCACCTGAATGGGTCCTAGGGAGCTATTACCAGTGTATATGAACCTCGTCATCAGAATGATATTTGGATATTGCTAACATTACTCCTTCTAAGAAGCTAATATAAGAAGAAAAACAGGGAGTCTGAATTTCAGATTATTGAGCAAACCATGACCTAAGTTTGAGCAAGCAGCTCAGGAATTGAAGATGATATATTAATGGTGCCAAGTACATTAGAGTGAATGTGACCACAGAAATCTTTCTAATCTGTGTGTGAGCACCGCCTACTGGCCACGGTTGGACGGTTGGACCCTGGAAAGGAATGAAAGCATCAGTCCGCACACAAAATATCATAGGCTTTAAAGTAGTTGGGCTTTCTGCAGATTAGAGTGATGACTCACTGATGTAAGAGAATTTTTTCTTTCAAAGTGTCTTGAAATACAATTTTTAGGAATCGTTTTTGTAAAGTAGAGCAAGTGTAGAGAGAAGTTATTCTCATGAACTCTTTGCAGGAGCATAGATTGGTTCTATCTTTAGGAAGTACACTTTAGTAATGGATATTAAAAGTCGAACCCCTGAATTCTATTGTTAGGCATTTATTCTAAATAAGTAATCAGAAAATTTAATAGAGATATATTGCAAGGGTCTTCTTCAGAGCATTCAGAAGTAAAAAATGACGAGGGGAAAAATCAAACTTAACTCCATCTCTGTAAAGAGGTCAGTTATAACATCAAATGGAATACTATGCAGCCATAAAAAGGATGCATGCATTTTTACATGTGTTCATGTGGAAACATACCTATGATTTTTCACTAGGTGACCAATGCTAATCTTTAACAGCACCTAATGTGCTGCAGACTTGGAGTCAGGCTGCCTCGTTTCACATACTGACTTTGCCACCTCTTGGCATTTGGCTTTGGGAAAGCTGAGTTTTTGGTTGTTGTTTGTAAAATTTCTTCATCTCTAAATTGGAAATAATAGTAGTACTTACCTTTTGAATGGCTTTTAGAGTTAGAAAGAAGTTCAAATAAAGTTCTGAAGCACACTGCACCTAAAATAAAGTCAGTTCTTCTCATTGTACTTCTGTGCTCATATGTGTGTTCATGTTTACTTGTCTGACTATAAACAGAAGCCCAGAAGGATATACCAACAGAATGGTAAGATTTTTTTCATAATATTGGGATTAAGTGTAACTTTTCTACATTTTCTTTATACCATTTTATACCTTTTAATTTTTACTATAAATATGAATTACATATAAAACAATCAAAGCTATTTCTACACCAAAAAAGAAAAGTAACCTTCTTATACTGCAAGAACAGTAGGATATTGTTAACAGCATGCTTGTTTACCTGAAAATGATCCAATTGGAAATTTCATATTGTATTTAGGATATCATATCATAATAGGCTTGATCAATGCCCATTGTATTTATTGAAAGTCTTATTTTTCTACTGAAATTCTTATTTTTCTAGCATGAAGTAGCCATAGCAATTGGGGAAACAAATCCAAAGGAATACTTTCCTTGTAATCTGTATGTTTTAAAACAAGAGTAAAACATGTGTTGTTGATGTGCCTGTGATTATAATAATAATGAAATCCGATCGAACACTATTGATACATAATGTTCTTCTGTCATCTGCCCTTCATGGAGAGGAAGAGAGAAAGGAAGAGAAGGAAAGAGGTCATACATGCCTAAATGATTTGATTTTTTTAAAGATTTTTTTATTGTGGTAAAAGTCACATAATATAAAACATACTATTTTAACCATACTTAATTGTACAGACCAGTGGCGCTAAGCACACTCACACTGCTGTGAGTGTACGTAACACTCTCATCCTTATCCATCTCCCCAATTTTTCACTTTCCTAAACTGAAGCTCTGTCCCTATTAAACACTAAGTCCCCATTCCCTCTCCCCTCACCCCTGGCCCCTGGCACCCAGCAGTGTATTTTTTCTGACTCTGTGAATTTGACTCTTCTAGGTATCTCATAGAAATGAAGTCAAGCAGTATTTGTCTGCACCTAATGTATATTGAAATTTACATGACTGATTTTTATCCTAAGTGTTATCTCATTTGAATTTTGATGTCAGAGTGTTGACATAAATTATCTTAGCATGAAGTTCCCAAGGTTCATCTGTGTTTCTCTAAAGCGTCCTATTTCACAATACTCACTTAGCAAATCTTACTGTCTGCACATTCCCTCATACTCAAACTTGGCAGCAAGAAGCAATTTCTTTCAAGATTACCCTTTGTAAAAACTCTGTACTTTTACAACCAGAAGGACAATCCATTCATAAAATTATTAACCATCTTGTGGATCAGTATCACAATTGGGTTTCTATGATCGTCAAAGTTCACGGTGGAACATGAACATGCCCATTCGACCGTATGCAAGAATTAATTTTGTTTCCCATCAAGCAAATTATCCTGACCATCCAGGTTAGGCAGCAAAATGACTGTCATCTAATATTCTCCTTCTCTGAGCCCCTTTAAATAATTAATACAAACGTGTGTGGCCACTGGGAACTGTGGATTTGGTATAAGATCTGAAGAATTTATGTGAGAAGTGGTGAAATAGACCCAGATTGCTGAGAGTTATAAAGAGTGAGCCACACCATTCCTCCCATAAAAGGGCAGTGTTCCCAGGTGTGAGTAGAAGAGATCCTGACAAACACTGGCTAGCCTCCAAAAAAACTCAGAGCAGCAAGGGTTGGAGACAAGCACGATCTATTTGGCAGGATTTGCATCCCACCAGTTAAGCTCCATTGTAAGATGTCAAATGGACATCATCAACTCATGTGTCAGCTCCATTTATACTGAACACCCCTTTGAGAAAAGCTTAGAGCAGTTATTGGGATGAGCAGTAGGTTTGGCAGATAAAATACAGGAGACAAAATTAAAATTGAATTTCAGATAAACAATGAATGGTTTTTTGGTATAAGTCAGTTCCAAATTTACATAGGACATAGTAATATTGAAAAATTATGTATTCTTTATTCAAATTTAACTGGGCATCTTCTATTATTTAATTGCCATATCTGGAACCATATGGAGTAGCAAAGAACACACTAATCATTGGTTTTGTCTGCCATGATTATTGAAAACAAAACTGGCAATTAAGCGCTCCTAACGAGATGCAGGGTTTTCTGCTGTGTAGTACCTATCCATCACACGTGGAGAAATGACATGCACAAAACCGATGGTGGGGCCGCTTGGGCGTGCGCGGTTTGCATCCCGCCCCCAGCCAGTACTCAGGACAGCTCAACCAACAGTGTGAGTTTATTCTAAGAACATTACTCACTCTCCCTGTTTACTGGAACCCAAAGCATTATTAGCAAGGACACATAACATATCTCTCACAAGCCCATCTTCATGTCGACCTGACTATCAGTCATATGGGCAGCAATAACTGCCATGTTCATAAAATTAAAACTGGTTAGGATAAGGGTCTTCGTTGGTGGTCCAGTGGCTAAGACTCCATGCTCCCAATCCAAGAGGCCTGGGTTAGGTCCCTGGTCAGAGAACTGGATCCCACAGGCTGCACTTGAGTGTTCACGTGCACAAATGATAAAGACCTGGCTGTGTCAAATAAATAAATCGCTTTTTTCAAAAATGGCTAGAATCCTAGCAATTTAAAATGCTTCAACCTCATACAAGAAACAGCTCTGAAGAATCAAAGCACATGCTTCCCTCTGAAACAGACTTGCCTCAGGAGGCAGTAGAGAAAAAAAGTTCAGTGGTTCCTACTGTGCTTTGTGTGCCTCAAGATAATTTGCATTATGAATCCAAAATAAGTAGTCATAAAGTTCTAAAATTGGAGTGGTATATATAGAGATGTAAAACACAAGTGTTTAATGAAAACCATGATGTCTACAATGAACAGTAGATTGGATATGGAAAATATAAGCTTTCTGAACTGGAAGAGAAACTCAAGAATTTTTCCTGAAATTAGATATTAAGACTATTCCTGGAAGTATAGAGATAAAAATGGAAGGGAGGAGGAAAGGAAAAAGGGGAGCAAGGCAAAGCATAATTAGGAGCTCACTGATGCAGAACTGAGTTTCTGAGGGAGAGGCTGCTGCTGCTGAACCCAAAGTGGTGATCAAAGAAGAGAAAAGAACATTTTCCAGAATGCTGGAGCCTGAGATGAGAAGAACTCACCACATACTGATGATAAACAATGCAGACCCCACTGGTATTTTATGCACAAAGGTGATGAAAGACGCACTTGAGTCTCTGTCAGGCTAGCCGAGTGAGTGAGAAATCAACATAGAGAATTGGAAAATGTGCAAGAAACAAGAAATGGCAATGTCCACATGCACTGAAACTCTCTAATCCTAGAGATACCTCTGACTTACAGAAGTATGTGCATACAATGTAATGAAAAGTGTCAGAAGTTCCTAACAGGGGAACTATATACTATTAAAACATTAATAATTAAATAACTTATTGAATAACAATTGCATAAAACTAAAGCTGAGTCTAAAACTCCAGATTATATCAAGGATAGGAGGAGGCAACTCTCATATTTTTCATCTCACACAGGAGTAATTGAAAGAGTTTTTTTCATTTTCAATGTTGACTTTACAGTGTAGAGAAAAATAAATTTTAAAAAATGTGATTACTAAGAAAACACAAATGAGCATTATAAAAATAAAGTACAAGAGAAAGAAAGAGAGACAGAAACAGTGCATTTGGTAAAAGACTAAAACAGAAAGAAATAGCAATGAGGAAACATGTTAGAAGGGTAAATGGTTTTAATGCCTTATTAAGTCTTTCAAATTAGAGGGAAAATAAAATCGAGAATCAAATTATGTGGAGCTTTGAAGCCATAGATTTAAAGTAGTAGGACATGGCTAAGTCAAAAATTAATGGACAATAATTTTGGAGGTAAATATAATTAAACTAAATATATGCACATATGGAGCTTCCCAGGTAGCTCAGTGGTAAAGAATCCGCCTGCCAAAGTAAAAGATGCAAGAGATGCAGGTTTGATCCCTGGGTGGGAAAGATTGCCTGAAGTAGAAAATGGCAACCCGCTTCAGTATTCTTGCCTGAAGAATCCCATGGAGAGGAGCCTGGTGGGCTACAGTCCATAGGGTTGCAAAGAGTCGGGCATGACTGAACGCATGCACACACACACACACACACACACACACACACACACACACACACACAC